>BGNK01001715.1:45437-68859 GCA_003297005.1 Symbiodinium sp. clade A Y106 | reverse complement strand
GCGCCCAACGAAGAGGGCCTAGTGGGAAGCTGAAAACGTACCTGCGAAACTCGCCACTGGCAATGACCGTCGCCACCGGCACCCAGATTCTAAAAATGCATGTTCGTTTATCGGATGTGGTGGGCACGTGTTCCAGTGCTCGCACTGCTGCCGTGTCTGAAACAACGCCCCTGGCGGGCGATTGTCTCCTTGCCAAAATTGGCACGATACGTACCACCTGGTTTCAATTTCGCCGGGTACTGGCACAAAAATCAGCCACCGGACATGAGAAAGAGGTTGCTGCAGCTGTGAGTTTNGGCGATTGTCTCCTTGCCAAAATTGGCACGATACGTACCACCTGGTTTCAATTTCGCCGGGTACTGGCACAAAAATCAGCCACCGGACATGAGAAAGAGGTTGCTGCAGCTGTGAGTTTGTAACCGAGTTTGGGCATGCTGTGTGCAACACTTCTTTGGGCTGCTTGTGTTAGCCCGGCCCAAAAGACGGAAGCTTGACAGAGATACTTTTCTCTAGCAGCAACGTCTGCGCGTAGTCCGTGCAGCAATGAACCCGCATCAGTGGCCCCAAGGCAACCAGTCATTCGGGCTGATGCCGCACATGTTCCCGCGCATAATGAACCCATCAGGTGGTACAGGATGGCCAGCGTTTCCAAGTATCCAGAACCAGGGTGCGATTCTTTGGAGAGCCCCCCAGTTGAGTCCGCAAGGGACCGGTCTACCGCACATGAGCCTAAGTTCGCAGCATCCTGTCATGGGAACGCCGTTTCCTATGACAAGCCCGCAACCGGGCATGACAGCAGGAAAACGACCGCTACAAGAGGATACTCAGAGTCATGAGAGCAAGTGCCCACGGTTGAGTGAACATATCCCGGCCAATGTTCTACAATTGGGTAGTCTTATCAGCAAACTGGGTCCTGATGATTTCGCAGCCCTCCTGAGGATGATGGAGGTGGTGCCAAAGGCGGTTGTATCTCAGGTAAAAGCGGAAGCGGTGGAGCAGGAACTTGCCGCCCGCGCGGCGAACGAGGAAGCAAAACCGAGTGATGTTGATGGTCTTGTGTGCGAGTTGGTTAATACAGTGGTGTCTACGGCAGCTCTGGATTGCAATGATGCGCAGGTTTTCGGAGAAGCCCTTATGTCTTCCCTTGCAAAAACAATGCCTTCGCGGGAAATCACAGCTGAGTTGCTCAGTTACATGATGCAGTATGCAGTGTCAGAAGGATTGGTCCNTGCGCAGGTTTTCGGAGAAGCCCTTATGTCTTCCCTTGCAAAAACAATGCCTTCGCGGGAAATCACAGCTGAGTTGCTCAGTTACATGATGCAGTATGCAGTGTCAGAAGGATTGGTCCAAGCAGAGGGCTTGGCAAAGCGCATCAGTGCGCTGCCGGATCTCATGACTGCCGTCTTACGCCCACCACCTGGCCTGAACCCGGAAGAGATAGCCCGCATGCCAGCAAACTCCCAGGAACGAGTGGCAAAGTGGATTGCTCTCAACAAAGTCATNCCGGATCTCATGACTGCCGTCTTACGCCCACCACCTGGCCTGAACCCGGAAGAGATAGCCCGCATGCCAGCAAACTCCCAGGAACGAGTGGCAAAGTGGATTGCTCTCAACAAAGTCATGGTAGCACGCATTATCAGCCTCCAGGCCCCAAATGCGGTCCAGTTTTGGCAACGAGAAGGTGTTAAGCCCATCCCGGCGACCTCAAATGAACGTGATGTGTACTTTGAATGCGTGCGGCTTGTGAACCTCAATGTCCCAAAAGAGCGAGCTTCAGAATTTCACAAAGTGGTTCAAGATGAACCTTCCTGATGAGTTCAAGCGCAAGAAGACGGAGCCGCCCCCATCAGACGTGCAGTTGGCCCAGCAACTTCCCTCGAGCCCGGATGCTTCTACGCCCCCGGCCCCACCGCAAGTGGAACCAGCAGCACGTGAACCTTTCAAGATTTCGTCCTACAATTTTGAGGGTTTCTGCAAGGATGCGCCATCATTGAAGACACTGTTCCCGCAGGCCACAACACTGGTTAGTGTAAACCAGGCTGGAAAACAGTTGCCATTCGATGTGAACTCGCCCCTGAAGTCAGCAGCGGCCCAGTTCGAGGTTGCCTTGGAAAAGATGGGGGTTAGCAAGACAATGTCCGATGAAATCTATGTGCAGTTCAAACTAGCCACGGAAGGTTTGGGCATCCGTTGCAGCAAGCCGCAGGTGCCGGAGTTGAGACGGTGGGTAGCAAGGGCACTCGCCGTAAAGTACAGTCAGGAATCTTGACTAGATGATGCGATGGTGCCGAGCGGCATCGAAGCGCACTTGCTCAGGTCGAACGCCTTGCCTGCCAAGTATCGTTTCAAGTGGCGGGCAGTCTTGAGGGCAATGCTGGCAATCCTGTGTGCAATTTTGGGGTCAGTGAGCGATGCCACTGCCTTGCGGTCTTCGGGCCGGGATTTTGAGACACTTCTAGCCATTCGAGTGCTGGCGACACCGGTTGCCATTGAGTTCCTGTCCTTATCAAATTTTGATCACGATGCCTCGCTCGTGGCATACTTGCAACGGTTCCGGAACAGTGCATGGCCTGATGTATTACGGTTGTGGGAGTCGGAGAATGTGTTGTACATCTTGTGGAGCCCATTTACTGACAAGGTGTATGCTGGTAGATCCGTCAATATCCGAAGGCGCCATACAGATCACTTCCACCGGATAGACAATCCGGCGGCAACGGGCCAAATACCGGCCTACCATGTGATAAGGGACCTAGCACCACAAGGGGTGCACCCGGCATCTATGTATTTCATGATGCCCATTGTGCAAGTGGATGGCGATGCAAGGGATGCAATTGTGTGGGAGCGTGCTTTCATTCATGGTTGGGCATTCAAGCTGAATACACCACGGGTCTACAATCATGTGGCTTTGAACGTTCTTCGGGTTCTCAATCCTACAAAGTTCGGTTTACGAACAGGGGAGCGGGCCCAAGCAACGTTGCAGTTAGCATCACTTGCCAGACCATGTAAGCGGCTTGCAAAAGCAACGCGGAACAAAGCTCGGGATCGGGGGATACAGTTTCCACAAAGACGCAGGCGGCAATCGACCTTTGACAAAATCCTGTCAGCGCTCTCATTTGATGCCCGTCATAAAGCCGCCAAACATGGACTAAGGTTGTTGTACGTAATCCGAAGTCGTGCTTTGGTGGCGGAGGTATTCAAAGCCGTTGGAAGGTGGGCCTCAGGGTGCCGCTTGAAGGCAGCACGTAAACACTTGCAAAAGCGTGCTGCGCAGCTGAGAATGCAGTTGCCCATAGCAGCGGTAACGGTACAGATCCCTTGGTGTGTTGAGACACGGAATGTTGGCAAGACTATGGCTGCGATGCAAGAGTTTTGCGTGTCATTGTTTCAATGTTCCTGGTTTCAGAGTACGCTCTTCCAGAACGGGCGAATCAAGTTGCAAGTCAAATGGGCACATGCACCGAACTTGCGGAGTGAGGTGCGCACAGCTCAGAAGTATAATGGCCAGCTCGATTCCACATCCGCCATGAAGTGTTCTTGCAGCCATGAGAAGTTCGCAAAGTTTCCGAGGAGGGAGGGCATTGACGGTAGAAAACATGTGTGTGCTAGGCAATCGGAAATCCCCTGGAGTCCTGGCATGGATTTCGTAGGGAGGCTCCCCGGCACAACACGGTTAATGCCATCAAGGATGAGTGTTCATCGTGACCTCTGTCGTGGTCTGTATGATTTGGCAGACAAGCTCAAAGACCCTTACCTGCTACACCAACAGCTTGCAGAACTGGACATCAGCTCACTGGTGATGTCCACGTCGGAAAAGCTTTTGAAACTATGGGAGTGGCCGGCGCAGAACCGGCAGTTACACACAGGCAGGTTTGTGACTTCAGAGGTAGCACAAAGGGTACGCCAAGCTACGGATGGGTTGGTGGTGGAGTTCCTGGACAAGAATCCCACCGCTTTCGTAGCGATGTGCCCTAAGCTGTTTCAGCAAGTTGCGGATGCGATGTTCGAGTTTCCAAGAAATGTCACACCGTGTGATGGGATCAACTTTTCCTTTTGCGGCTCTGAGTCTTCGTGGCTGAGCGTGGAGAACCTCATGGTTCCGGGCCTCCGTAAGGAACTACAACCTGGTTTTCTGAACAAACACTTTCACAGAATTTGGAAGGCGAGTCTTGGAAAGAGAGAACCGTCATGGTGCAGGGTCAGAATTATTCCCAAGAACAAAGACTGCCTCCGTGGTCGTCCCCTTGGTGACCAGAGTACCTCGCCTTTGTCGGTTCTTTTCCGCATCATGTCTCGGTTCCTCGACTTGTGCTTGTCCACTCTACCAGTGGCTTCACATTGGGATCGTGTAACTCATGGGGCTTTCATTTCCGAGCTGCGGACGCTAAATGCGGACCCGCTGGGTACAGGAGTTCCGATGAAGGAGCTGGTGAATTTTGGATTGTTCACTGCTTCTTTTGATGTGGATAATGGGTACATGCAAGTAACACACCAGGAAATACAGGATTCGTGGAGGTTGATCAGAGGTTTGATGGCCGACAGAGGCCATTCCAAAGCATGGGTTTGGGCGGGGAAAGGACCCCATGTGAGTTTGGAGGGCACAAAAGTCCCCAATGCTTCGTGGAGTCGAAAAGCTACAGGTGCCTGGGTACAAGTGTGCTTGGAGGATGTGGAGCCGGTGCTGCATCTAGCGCTAAATTTCATGCAGTTCTTCTATGGCAGCACAAAANCCAATGCTTCGTGGAGTCGAAAAGCTACAGGTGCCTGGGTACAAGTGTGCTTGGAGGATGTGGAGCCGGTGCTGCATCTAGCGCTAAATTTCATGCAGTTCTTCTATGGCAGCACAAAAGGGAAGCAGATTCGAGGAGTCATGATTGGCAGCAATCTGGGATCAGCGTTATTCCGCATGGTGCTGATCTGCCATGAAATGCATGCGCGGCTCCCGCAGCGTTGGGAGAGCTTCATGACCAGTTTATGCCTCCAGGATGTGACAGTACGTGGGATTCGGTTTGTGGATGACCTCAGGGTGTACATAGTCGCGCCCCTACAAGTTCCTTTCGCGACGTTGCGCGGGATAACCTACGCTCTGCTCGGCTTCGTGTACCCGCCTCACATCCCTTTCAAGACTGATCATGTAAATCCAACCATTGGCATGGACGTCTTCACGCGAGGGGGTCACCTGCAGTGGATGGCACATGGAAAAGCTTTAGCTGACTTTTGCTGCTATGCCGATACGATGCCACAACAGATACAGCCCTTCTTTTCGTTCCAAAACCCATTGTGTTTGGAGGCTGTTGCTCTAGGAGGGTTCCACAGATGTGCGCGAATGTGNCACAGAGAACTCCTAAAATGGTCAGTTGCGCAGTGGTGCGATGTGCTGGCGATCCAAGCTCAATTTCCGGAATCGGTGATTTGGAAATGCCTGCGGAAGTGGTGCCGAACGACTCCCATACCAGATGCGGACAAATTTGCCAAAGCCGTGTCAAAAGCCAGGAACTGCTCCCCTGTCCATGAGGACCTCACTTTCAACGAATCTCAGCGAGAGAGTATGATTGTGTTCCGAGTGGGCAGGATTGACTGGAAAACCCTCTGAATGCAGTCNTCAAAAGCCAGGAACTGCTCCCCTGTCCATGAGGACCTCACTTTCAACGAATCTCAGCGAGAGAGTATGATTGTGTTCCGAGTGGGCAGGATTGACTGGAAAACCCTCTGAATGCAGTCGCTAGCTATGCCCAGCATCGGAGCCTTTAAAGTTTAGCTGCTACGAAACCCGTTTGAAGCCGCATTGCGCGTGAAATGCTTGGAGTGCGAGCTTGGACTTACAAACCGCTGTGATGATACGCAGAGCACACATCCTGAAGCCATGTTGCATTGTGCTTGCATGCCGGTGTTCCCTGCTTTGATGCTTGACAAGCTTGGCTCGCAAATAGTGGGACCTTTACCGCTTCAAGGGGCCATTACTGCTTCAACACACACTCTCTCTCTCTCTCTCTCGCTCTCTCTCTCTCTCCGACTGGGTGATCGTGTTGGTGATTGCTGAAAGTTTTTTTTTGTTTCCGACGCAGCAGACAGACAGTGAGAGAGCTGATGACGCTTGCAGTACATGTGGTGCGCCCTGACCTGACACATACAGCCAGGGGACGCATGCACAGGCGCGACGCTTACTTTTGCGGTGCACACACGGACATGCGCATACATAGTTGTGAAGCCGGTTGCCTGGGGAGAGAACAGNGCACAGGCGCGACGCTTACTTTTGCGGTGCACACACGGACATGCGCATACATAGTTGTGAAGCCGGTTGCCTGGGGAGAGAACAGTCTGTTTGTGTACTTCTGCCGCTGAGTGAGTGAGTGTGTGGGTGGGCGGAGGTAGTGCATGGTCATGGTGGCTTCTTTGCACTTGAAATGCGGATCAGTACAAACCCTTTGCTTGGTGAGACCACTCTTGCAACTCACTGCGCGAATAAATTAGCTGGTGGGGGCAGTTGCAGTGCTGAGGGACGGGGCTTGGGGGCGGCTGTAGGGGCACAGGTTGATGACGCAGATGGGTGTTCTTGGGGGTTTCGGTACTGTGGTTCTGTGTTGGGTGAGTGTTTTGGGGCTAGGAAGGCTGAGATGCTTGAAATTCACGCCGTGACCTGCTGGGCATCCTGACACAGACAGCCAGGGGACGCATGCACAGATCCAGGCCTTACCTTNGAAGGCTGAGATGCTTGAAATTCACGCCGTGACCTGCTGGGCATCCTGACACAGACAGCCAGGGGACGCATGCACAGATCCAGGCCTTACCTTTGCGGTGCACACACATACATTCTTGCGCATTCTTGCGACACCTTGTGCCAGCGTGGGGGATGACGTGGATTGGGGTGTAGGGTTTGCCTTCATTGAATGAATCAGCGGAGGCGGTGCATAATCGCTGTGACTTTNGACACCTTGTGCCAGCGTGGGGGATGACGTGGATTGGGGTGTAGGGTTTGCCTTCATTGAATGAATCAGCGGAGGCGGTGCATAATCGCTGTGACTTTTGCTCCTTGCTTCGCAGTGCGCTGCAGGGTTTGCCTTCATTGAATGAGTCAGCAGAGGCGGTGCATAATCGTTGTGACTACTGCTCCTTGAGGGCTAGGCTGGCGTAGAAATCGGCGAGGGACACTATTCTGCAAACACAAATTCGCCACTGGCGTCCAATACCTCACCACCGGGAGTGAAAGGAGAATGTTTGAAGTTTCACTGGGTTTTCGGCAGGGGGGCGCNAGAAATCGGCGAGGGACACTATTCTGCAAACACAAATTCGCCACTGGCGTCCAATACCTCACCACCGGGAGTGAAAGGAGAATGTTTGAAGTTTCACTGGGTTTTCGGCAGGGGGGCGCTCCTTTCTCGCTAGGCTGAGCGCCCAACGAAGAGGGCCTAGTGGGAAGCTGAAAACGTACCTGCGAAACTCGCCACTGGCAATGACCGTCGCCACCGGCACCCAGATTCTAAAANGCGCCCAACGAAGAGGGCCTAGTGGGAAGCTGAAAACGTACCTGCGAAACTCGCCACTGGCAATGACCGTCGCCACCGGCACCCAGATTCTAAAAATGCATGTTCGTTTATCGGATGTGTTTTGCTAGAAGTTTATTTTTCACATAAACATGAATGCTGGCCTTTGTTTTTTTGAAGCGAACACGCCGGAATCCGTATCGAACCTTGCACTATATGGGTTTTAGATGGGTTTCTCAGATCCGACGGCTGGTTATCCGGCCAATAATCCCCGAAAGCCACGCGAAAGTATAGAGCGGAAAAGTTTCACCCAGCCGCACTCCTGACAAGGGCGTTTGGCCTTGCTAGCATGCGGACCCCCGGCAAACGGTGAAGCTACTATGCATGACTGTTCGATTGACCACCTTTGTCAGATTGGTGCCTTGATTGCTGCAGCTCAAGGAGTGAAGTCCTCTGAAGGTTCCCGATGGGGCACCTGGGAGGTGAATGAGCCTGAGCTGAAGTATACTCGCCCTGTGAAGGTTTGGAGGAATGAAATGTTGGACCCTCGGATCAAACTGGCAAACAAGATGCCGGTACCTGTGCCATGCCTGACTGGCGAAAGAGTGATGCACGAGGTTTACCGAGATGGTTCGACTGTCATTGTCAGAGAAGCGAATTTTCTGACACTGACGGATACCAGGCCGCGTGATGAAGAGGATTGGCGAGGACGAGTTGGGTTTGGACTGACGCACAAAGCTCAGTGCAAGCGTGTGCAACAGAGTGCGCCGCGTCCGCATATCCCGCGAATTGGCAAATCAGAGGGCGAATGCTGAGATTGTGGAATTGGAGCAGCAGACTGAATCTGCCTCCAAGAGGAGCCAAGAACGACGGTGAGCCTGAAGAATTGGATCGCCAAGTGAGAGTGAGTCGAAATGTTGAGGAGCATGAGCTTGAGAATGCGTTGCGCCCACTGCCTCAGCATGGTGAGAAAATGAAGGAGTTGTTGTTGCGATTGTTCAATCTCGAGGATCCTGAGACTGCAGCTCCGAGGACTGCAGATAGGTGGATTATCCGATTATCCTCCCTCGATATTGGATAAGAATGCACCATGAATGGCGCGATTGCTGCTTCCATCCAGATGATGCGAATTCTCCTGTTGATGGAATGTTGAGTGATCACTTGTGTGGTGATAGGTGTTCTTCGACTCCCATGACTCTAGTGGTCCCACAATGATAGATACTGGCCATCAAAGTGAATGGGCAGACGTCGAGATGCCCGATGGATCAGTGAAGAAATGTGAGGATCCACGGAGTCCCGCTGGACACAAGTGGACTGGATACACATTGTTTGTGCCGCTTGACTGCCGTACTGCTGGCGAGCATGCTAAGCAGGAGACTGAGGATAGGAGTGCATTGAAGCCGAAAATGCTGAAGGTTTACTGCTCGAATTGACTCATCTCCCTTACAGGGACTGGTGTGAGCACTGCGTGAGGTCGAAAGGACGACAGAGAGTCATGCAGTGAAGAAGAAGAATGATCGTCAACCTGTGATCCAGATTGACTTCTCATTCATGGCGACGGAGAACGACCTTCCGAAGCGCACGGTGTTGAATGCCACTGGCGTGTACCTTGGAAAGGACACTGAGGCCGATGAGGTTGTTCTTGGGAATGCATGTCTTCAGGGTCAGGACTGTGAAAAGAAGATCGCCTTCTCAACAATGGAATGCATCGTATGTCATGAAAATGGTCTCCGCACCTTGGCAGGCACGTGGAGATGGAGTTGAGTCGACTGCGTTTGTAATGCCACCAGATCTTGGAGTGAAAGACCGGGTGAGGCCTCGCCCTGGATTGGAGGAGCGTGTTGAGGAGGAAGTTGAAGTGAATGTTGAGCTTGAAGACATGGCGCCTGGTCCGAGTGAAAGTGTCACTGAGCAAGGCACTGATCGGACTCCTGCCGAAATGGATCGTGAAGCACCTGAGGCGACTGGCCAAGCGCCGAGGAAAAGTGCCAGGATTGATCCTGATGCTCCATCGAATGAGCCTTCTACGAAGCAAATGAGAATCTCTGCTGTGCATCACATGTTTGCCGGACTGATTCCTGCTTGTAGGTGGATTGCTTCGATTGTTGGAGTTGGCGAAGTTGTCGGCAAGGACGGAACGAACGTTGATGTTGAAGTGAATGCCGAGGAAGGCGAGCTCGATCAAGAAATGCGACTCTCCGAGAGAGTGAGTTTCCGCCTGAGGCTGAAAAGAAAAGGAGTGATGAAAGAGATGAACTCAATGAATGAAGAACTTTGACGTGTATGATGAAGTGAAGGTTGAGGACTGCACCCAGGAGCAGATTGATGAGGCCCTTGACTGTCGATGGGTCAAAGTCTGGAAAGATGATGATGAATTGAGGTGCAGAGTGGTTGTCCGTGGATGTTTCCAGAATGTCGAGAAGACTGAAGAGGACAGCCTGTTTGCGTCGACACCGTCACTGGTCACAATGCGATTGCTGCTGCGCGTGGCAATGGCAAGAAATTGGGGTGAGGACAGCGCTGCCTTCTTGCATGCATTGATGATTGAAGAAGCGTTCGTTTGGCCGCCGAAAAATTTTTGTCCAGATGGCAAATGCCTCTGGCGACTGAAGAAGGCGATGTATGGATTGAGGCAGGCGCCGTGACTGTGGCAAGAACACTTTGCTGAGACACTGACAACGAAACTGGGATTTCGGAGATGCAAGAGTGATCCGATTTTGTACTGTCATGAGTCATGAATCGGGTCGACTGTATGTGCTTGCGTATGTCGATGACCTACTGGTCGTATGGACTCATGGAATGAGGAAGTCGTTCATGTCCCAATTGTCTGAGGAAGTGCTGCTGAAGGAGACTGGCCAACTGGTGCCAGGGAGTGAGCACACCTTCGTGGGAAGACGACTGCGACGTAATGGTGGTTCGATTGACGTTTGCATGTCACAGAAGTACATTGATACGGTTCTTGATCTGTGTGGAATGAAGAATGCCAAGCCTGTGGCAACGACTGGAACGGTCACGATCAACAAGACTGTTCCAGCCACGCCACTGAGTCCTGAAGAGCATGCACTCAGTGTACGGGACGGCTGTTGGCAAGTTGATTTGGCCTGCACTGGTGCGAGGTGACATTGCATATGCGACGAAGGAGCTGAGTCACAGTCGGGATGTGACTGCCCCGACAATGCAGAGTGTCGCAAAGTCCAAACACCTACTATGCTATTTGATTCGCACGAAAACGTGTGTGCTGAGACTGCGACCGTCGTATCAGCTTGCGGATGGCAATTGCGCCGTTAACATCAATGGCTATGTGGATTCAGACTGGGCTGGATGTGCGCGCGCAAAAGTACCAGCGGATCCACTGTGAATATCCTAGATTGCAACATGGTTAGCGATGCCCGGACCCAGGGAGCACTGGCACTGTCTTCCGGTGAGGCAGAATTGTCTGCGATTGGTCAAGGAGTGTCTAAAGCGCTGTTTGTTCGGTCAATTCTGTTGGAATCAATTGCGAAGAAGGTCAATGTGATCGCTGTCACTGACAGCACGGCCGGCAAATCAATGGCCACCAGATTTGGCACTGGAAAGAAGACAAAGTATGAGGAAATGCGGTTCCGAAATGTTCAGAATCTAGTGCAAATGGGCCTACTGAGGATGGCTAAGATTGAAGGCGCGCGGAGCCCCGCGGATCTAATGCCCAAGTATGTTGCGACTGATGTGTTGCAGCGACTGCGGACACATCTTTGGTGTTGTGTCGAATTTTCCAAGGATCTTGCCACTGATGCTCATGATACTGATCATGTTGCTCCTGTGGTGAATGCTCAATGGCCTCCTCCACCCACAGGGAATGGCCCGCGCACCCCTCCCACACCCTCCCTCGTGCGCGTCCCGATTGCACACTGACTGTGAGCTGCAGCGAACGCAACGCATGTTCTTGAGTGTCTGCGTGACATGTCACGCTGCTGTCTTGGCTGTCTTGTCATGGCTGCGTGTGCAATTTTACAGTGTTGCCCGAAAACCCTAAAACGAAAGAAGGAGAGTTGAGAGAATGAGAGTTGAGTTTTCTCCGATTGCCGAAATGGTTTCTCCGATCCAATGTAGAGCGCCGATTCGGTCCCGAAGGGACTGTGCCGAAAGTTTTCCCGGAAAATTCCGAATGGAATTTCGCCCGAATGAAACAGGTTTTCTCCGAGGTTAAGGCTGAATGTTTTGCCGAGTGATTGCAAGTGATCTGCATGTACAGAGTGCAATGCAAGGGACTGCCTTAAGTCTTTGTGTTGCCGACTGAGGTCAATGTTTTTCCCCCGAGATGTTTCCTCTGAATGTTCCTTAGTGACGATCGATTAATTGCCGGTAGTGTAGACTGTGACATTCGCTCGCCCCCGACTGTTGCAATGGCCCCGAAGACTGCAACCCCGAAGTCGTGCAATGGTCCGAGTGCCAATGGAGCCACTGCCGGAGCAGGTGATTGAGGCAATCGCTGGCGAGCAGTTGGCGATTGACCTGGCCGCTCTGACTGGCCGCGCTGTGGAAGAAGTGAGGCAGGAAGGAGTGCAGAGCACACTGACTGGTCGCACTGTTCATGTCCGGTGGAGTGCCCGAAGGCAGACTGGACTTGCAGCGACTGGCACAAGGCGAAAGCTTTGTCCGCCCGGCGAATGAGATTGTCGACCCGCCGACTGGCGCCGCTGAGCCGCCGACTGGCGCTACCGCGAGTGATGCCGCAATGGACATCACTGCTTCGAACGGCGCTGGGAATGCCATGCCGACTGGGCAGCCTTCTGTGCCCAGCGCTTCGAATGAGCCGAATGCTGCCTTGAATGCTGTGCCCTGGGAGGCACGCCGCCTGATGAATGAGACAATGGTGCAGCGCAGGCTGAGCAGGAATGGTCCTGTGAGTGTGGGAGTGTCCAATGCCCTCGCAGCAATGGACTGTGCAGAGCTTGACCGCTACATCACCACTGTGGTCGGGAAAGATCGCGAGAGTGTGGTGGGGAGGGCGAATGATCTCGCCGACAGAATGCTTCGCGCCCAGATCAATTTGGGCGAGACACTGTTCAAGAGAGAATGGGACGAGAATTAATACGGCCCCAATGCTGAGTGTTTGGCTTCCGGGACAAGGGCAGGTGGAACGACTGCCTGTCGGTTTGACCGCCCGGACCAGCGCTCGAATGGTCCAATGAGCTCTTTGAGAATGAGCGTGCACTCGTTGGGAATCCAGCCCGAGCAGAATGGACCCAACAACTGGATGATTGAGAGCAGCTGGACTGGCATGACCAAGGCAGAATGTCACCGTTTCCTTGGTGAATGTCGACGATTGGATTTGCCTTCCTTCTCAGTGGCAAATGGACTATAGAACAATGGAATGTTGGACCTCTCGAGGTTCCCTTGCCATCAGCTGAATGGCAGCTTCAATGCCCTGAGTGGAAGTGTTTGAAGAGAATGAGGATGAGGAGCCGATTGCCTTCGTCGTGTTCCGCAGAACACAGACTGCGGCAATGAGACGATGGACTGCTGGCGGAGCGGAGGCAATGCTCGAACGAAGCTGGCGAAGTACTTTAATCGTCAATTCACTGGCCCTTTCAGCGCCCATGAGTGGGATGGCTGTGGTCCGAATGACTGGCGATGGACACTGGAGCCACTGTCACTGAGCAGTGCCGCCAACGCCGATGACTGATCCAATGTGCCACCGCAGCCCCAAAATGTTGCTGACCCTGAATGAGATCATCGAATGGGGAATGCTGGCAACCACCCGCGGACAATGCCTCATCGAGTGGAGACTGATGAGACATACAATGGTCCCGCTCAACCAAGCCGTCGGAGGTGGCCGTCGGAGGCGGACTGGAGCACGACTGTTCCACCTGGGATGGGATCTACGAGAATGAGGACAATGAGGCCGCCAATGCTTGGAATGCTCCTTCCCAGGCGAAAGGCTCGAATGATCGCAATGTGGCGACTGCTCTCGCCCAGACTGCCAATGCTCTCGAGCCTGGCGCGGAGATTGTCCTGCGGAAGAATGCCAGGGGCGCTGTCAAGTGATCGCACTGAGCCCGGCGATTAATTTAGGAGGGCCCTGCGACTGCAACTGTTTTGCAATGTGAAGTTTATGTTGAAATCTTCCATGGATTTCTTCAGTGCTTTGCTGAGAATGAAAGTCCCGGGTTCAAGGTGACTGACGCATGAGCCGACTGTTTGCAAGGTTGCTTTGTACAGCGCAAACTGGCCTCCGAATGCTTTTCACGAAGACTCGAATGTCATCCCGAGTCCAGCGAAAATGTCTGGAATGAGGCCAATGATCCTTCGAAGCTGTGATTGCTTTTGTTTGGAATGCCACTTGTGCTCGTTAAATGTTTGAGTGAACCTCGACTGAAGTCAGGATCAAGGGACTGTGTTAAATGACACGAGCCCAACGATGCACCTAATGGTCATGATTCATTTATGAATGCTACGATGCTGAATGGCATTGGCTCAAGACTGGACGGATTGGCTTGACGTCACAAAGGAATGTCTGCTTGATTGTCACTGTGGGGAAAGTGCTTGACCTTAGTTCCTCGGTATCTCAAGATTGTACTGTTGAATTTTGCACTCCCCTCCCTCCCTCTCTCTCTCTCTCTCTCGCTCTCTCTCTCGCTCTCTCTCTCGCTCTCTCTCTCGCTCTCTCTCTCTCTCTCTCTCTCTCTCTCTCTCTCCCTCCCTTTCTAAGCACCACGGCTCCGGTGCCGTATGACATGGCGACGTCCGAGCGCGCTACTGATGTTGCTGTGTGTGATGGCCAGCCTGATTCCCTTCCGGATGATCCTGCCAGGTGCCACGAACCATTTAAGAGCGCCAAGGAACGCAACAAAATCGGATCTCCTTGGTTGGGAATCACGTCCTGCCTTGCAGCCGGCCCCTGTAGGGAGCCCGAAGCCGACAATTCTTCTGATAAGTGCTGCAACATGGACTGCACTCCCGACACCCCCGAAGTGGGCCCTCGACGGAAGCCTCGTCGCCGCTCCCTCCCTCTCAAGAGTTAATCGGCTGGTGGCGCTGGCGGAGGCAAACGCTCAGCGCAAGCATGACGAGGCTTTCGGCCCCTCTCAGGGAGCTGCTCTGGACTCAGCACTTCATGGAGACACCAAGGCAGAATCTGTGCTGGACCTGCACACCATGGATTAGCTGCTTGGATGCTGGTCCCCGCCCCGGCCTAGGGAGCCCGCGTCGCCTACTCCAGAAATTCACGGAGCGCAAGCGCGCAGCTTGCCTGAGCCTCTGCGACGCCTTTCGAGCACGGCTCCTCCGAAGGAAGCCGGTCAGAGCCGAGCCGGTCCCAAGTCCGGGCCTCGTTTTGACTTAACCTCCTTGCGTGCCCTCTATCAGGAGAGGGGTGCGAGGGTTGCTGGATACCCCACCTCAGGTCCAGCGGGAGCGGCTGGCTCAGCCCTCCTTATGCTACCACACACTTGTGCGAAGCCACGAGGTAGGCAGTCTTTTCTTGTACCGCGCATCATCGCAGCCTCAACCTGCTGTACTCTTAACACTGGTCTTGCGACTCAGGCCATCTCAATCACCATCTTTGCGCTCTTAGCCCGTCGCGCTGGCCTCTTTACCGAGTTTTATCCACTGCCTTACGCCAGTCTGCGCTGCATGTAGTCCTTTTGAGCGTGCTTCCCTCAGGCTGAGGCTCAGTCTGCTTATACAGTGGGGTTGGCTCTTCGAGCCTCGTGCCCCTGATATGGCCGGCTCTCCTAGGGACCGCAGAGTGTTCGTCCCAGCCTGTCGCATCAAATCTCGATGGCCGTGGCCGACGCCCTCCAGTACAGCGGTCACCTTCTATCCATTCCCCCTGCTCATCCGAGGCCTCCGCTGGGCTAAATCATCCGCGTGGAGAATATGGAGGCCCAACACATCCACCATCCTGAGGTGCTGGTTGGCGGATGATCCGGCCGAGCTTCGCGCCATAGACGCTGCTCTGGCGGCACACCCCACCACAGTCGTCCCGGCCACCCCAGGTGAGCCGTCTGCCTCCGGTTCGTTGCAGCTGGCCTCCGCGGAGCAAGATGACCTTGAGTCGTTTGGATCGTCGCCTTCAGATCGGGGCATCATTCGCGGCCCGCCTCCACCATTGCCAGTCAACCGGCCACCTTCGGGTGAGCCGCGTGTCGCCACCTGCTAGGGGCCTGATCTCTCATGACGCAGCGCCCTCCGTACCCGGGGCAATGGCAGGTACGATCCTACACCCGACGAGTATCCCGGCGACAGCACAGACGGCGGCGCCCTTGGACACAGTTTCGCAGCTCTTATGTTTGTTTGAGTCCTGTCTTTTCCGGTGTCTCCGCAGTTTTTTGCCCGGGATGCATCGACCCAACGGGGGTCCTCGCCAACACTACCGCCCCGATGGCTCACGAAGGCGGACGGCAGGGGAGCTGGCGAAGCGCGCGGCAAGGGCTGCGGCGCGAGCTGCTCAGGCTCCCGATGCTCCAGCTATCACACAGGCTGCGGATGGAGTTGTGACGATGCAGTCTCGAAGGCTTCTCCGACGCAGGCCTCTTCCTCTTCGCATGAAAGTACTGCTCTACCGGTTTTGCGACCGCTGCCCTCCTATCAAGATGGTGGGTCCGCTCTCCAAGGCCGACAGTGGGAAAGGGCCGGGGAGCCGGAGGCAGCGGCAGTGAAGGAGCCTGGGAGGGGCTGCAAGGCTCCGCCGCCATGATTCATGCCGGCCCTCGTCCCCACCGGCACCACCGCCACCGAAGAGGTCCGCCCCAGTGCCGCCTGTGGCTGCCACCAAAGCCAAGCGTCATCGTCGCACTCAGCCTCCGACGCCCTTGACTGAGGCGGAAATCGGCTACTCAATGGCGGCGTCTGGATCGGCTGCGCATTCTCCTGGACGATCTGGCGGACCTTGAGGTTGTCAGGCTCCTCCATCTTTTCCAAAGCACGGGAGGCTACAAAGCACGCTCGATGAGTTTCACAGGCTTCGAGATCGTGTTAGAGATGAGGGGGTCCACGGCCCGCCAGGGTGCTGGGACTTGGGGTCTGTTTGCTTGGCATTGCGTCAGAACCTGGACAAGAGCTCTTCACCAGCATTTCCAATCATGCCACGGCTGGTGACCTGGTGGAAACGGAGCCTTTCTCTCTGGCTTCAAGGGCACCGCTCGCTATGTGAGAGGCTCTCCGCGTTCTTTCTCCAGGTTCATGAGGCCGTGCAGGACCTTCCTCCCCGGCTTTGGGCGGCTCTGAACACCACGTGGCGGCTGAGCTGGACGGCGTTTGTTGGGATAATGCAGGCCTGGGTGGCTGAGCCGAAGGACAGGCCGGCCCTGACATGGCCAGCCTGGGGAGCCGCTTTGCCGAATTTGCTGAAGACGCCCTTTCTAATCGATTTTCCTATCCGACGGTGAATCTGTATGCCCCACTGCCTCCAGCATGGACGCTGCGCGGGATGTTTCGCCGGACACAGACCATAGTCTCTGCTGTACTTCTGCGCGCTGTGTGGGGTGTTCTCACTCCGTGGTGCTGGTGCTTGATAGTATATTCTCCCATTGCATCGCTTGGCATGTTGCACGTCTGCGCTCTTTTGTGCCTGTGCCTGGGGCTTGCGGCTTTCTATGCACTTGCTGCTAGAGGTCGCTACCATGCTGGGGCCCTCATTGAGCGAGGCCGAGGCTCCTTTGCAGGGACGAGGAGCCGTCGAGTCCACGCTGGCTCCGGCTGGGTTCGCTGCGCTCTTTACATGTTGTGCTTCTGTACATTTTGTCAGGCTGCTGCTTGTGCCCCGATTGCACGCGCCTCGGCAGGGCCATCCCCTCCCTCGCAGCCTCACTCTTGTTTTATGGACCCGGCAGGCCGGGACTTAGACTCGCGCCAGGCCAGACCCCGCAACTCTGGACACGCAGCGCCATCGCGCAAGCGCGCCCTCAGAAGAGCCATTGGACGAGCAGCCAGACACCCTACGCACACCACCACCTACAAAGGTAGATCTTGCAACCTGCAAAATCTGCAGGTCATTTGCCGGATGTCACTTTATCAGGGCTGCATGATCCTGGTTCGGAAAACACTTGCACCCTTTGATGCCATTCGGTGGTCCACTCCTCTGCAGGGACACGTTCTTCATGTACGCCTCCCGGCCTACGGCAAAACAGTGGATCTTGTCAATGTTTACCAGTATGCTGTCCATACAGGGTCGGATAGTGCGGAAACTATGCGGAAAAGAGAAAGGGTGCTGCACCACTTAGAGAAAACTCTCTCCTCCCTGCCTATCCGCAATATGCTTCTGATGGGGGGGGACTTCAACACTACGGGCACTCGCGATGTCAAGGCTTTTGGCCCAGGTGTGTTTATCAGTAAGAACCCGCACCCAGATCGTCGACATCTGGCCAATTTGGTCACCACTCACCGCCTTACGGCCCTGAACACATGGAGCCGCTTGTCTAGAGCATTTACCTATGAACATGAGAATGCTCAAAGTCAAATTGACTTTTTCTTTGCAAGAGAAGCACAGATAGATGGCTTGGCAAGACAAGCCAAGCTGGATCACTGTAGGTGCGCGACATCATCCGATCGCGGTCTCTGTTCCGGCCATCCATTATCAAACTGCCCCGTCTCGCCTCACTGATACTCTCACTCGAGCCCCCAGGTATCAGATTGATCAGCCATTGGAGCGGATTACAGCTTTTCAAGCAGCCTTGGCCACTCAACTTGACACTGCTAACACGCCAGATGCTCTGGATCCCATCTGATTCCGGCCAAAGCGGCCCCTAGGGGAGCCAGCGTTGCCGAACGGGTGCAGGGCACAGGTAAGGACATGTGGTATCTGCGCAGGGTTGCCCAGCAACATGCCGCCGATGTGCTTAGGCCGTTTACGGTAGTAGCCCAGGCGCAACACTGGCGTCGCACTGGTGAGCGCCTATGGTTTTCGCTCGCCCAGCTGTTCGCTGCCTGGAGGCATCAGGCTGCTTTCCTTCGTCAACATGGTGTTCTGCGGCGCCAAGGCCGTCGTGCAAAGCGTGACATGCTCAATGATCAACTGCAACAGGCTTGGGATGCGGACAGACAGGGTGACAAGTCTGCTATCTGGCAGGTCATCAGGCGGCTGGCGCCCAAGACAGCCAAAACCAGAGTGCAACTGCGTGGTCCCCAGGGTGAATTGCTAACACCGCAAGAGGAGACCGATCGTTTTGTCGCATACTGTCAGAAGGTGTATCATGCGCCACCGGAGCCCGCGCCTCTTCCTACGGATTTGGCACTAGTCAGTCCAGGCCCCCTACCTGATTCGTCTGCTCCGCTCGAGCCAGGTGCGGCCCCTACTTCGGGGAGCCGCCCCCATCCCGTTCGATCCACGTCGGACGTGGAGGCCTCTTCTCCTCTTTCCCGCTCCGTGTCGGCGGCCTGCCCTCCCAGTGACTCTCCGCTTGGCGAAGCTGAGCTGAGCTTCACCTGGCCCTAACCACTCTCCCAGCTTGCAAAGCTACACCATCGCATCTTGCACAACTTCTGCTGTGGCACTTGGGCAAAGATGTCATTGTTCCACATCTAGCGGCACTCTGCACGCAGCTGTGGAGGCACCCGGGCAAATTTCATCAGCTCTGGGCGGATGCCTGGGTGGCTTGGCTGCCCAAACCGGGCAAAACCCCGGATCAACCTGAGAATCTTCGACCGATCTCTCTCACAGAAGGTGGGGGACGCATTGTGGTCAAAGCCCTTACAAAGCGCTTGCGCCCTTTCTTTGCTGAGGCAACCCGACTCTGGCCGCAGTGTGCCTATACTCCTGGACGAAGCATCGAACATGCTATTGCTGGGGCGCGACATCACTGTGCTCAAGTCCGGCACACGCTGGCCTCACACCGTCTGACGCTCAAGGAGCGCAGGGCCACGGGGAACAAACCCACCTCTTGCCAAGGAGGGGCCACCCACTCTCCCTCTTGGCAAGAGAGTCCATCTGTGGATTGCCTGTGTGCGTAGTTCTGCTTTGTATGGTCTTCATCTAGTTGATCTACAGCAGCGCCACGTTGCACGTATTACCATCACGCGTGTCAAACATCTACGTGCTATCGCACGCAGCTTTGCGCACATGTCACAGGAATCCAGCCAGGCTCTCCTGGCTCGATTGCAGGTTGAGGACCCGCTGCAAATTCTCCTAAGGCGGAGTTGCGCAGACCAGGGATTCGTGTGATCTTATGGTCGCCAGGCCTCGCATTCTCAACTGGTTGGTGCACACTACTGAATCTAAGCTTGCTCTCTCCTCCCACCTCGAGCTGCCTCTACCTTCTGTCCCTAAAGCGTCTGCGCTCCCACCTGATCCTGACGTACAGTCTGCTGCGGAGCATACTCCTCCCTTCCCGGCCCCCTACAGGGGGTGCCGTGGGGAGACCAGGTCGCAAGCACGCGTGGCCCGCGTACTGCTCAGCTCCTGTGTCCCACCTGCTTACTCTGGTTTCCCGATCTGATGGTGCGAAAACGGCACCACAGTCAGTCGCACAACGCGCCGCTGCCAGATCCCCAAAGTTCCCTGGAAGCGGCAGAAGTTCGGGAGCACAGCCTGGATGGCATGCCGGTGTGTCGGCATTGTTGTAAGGACCTCGTCACGTGGTTCAACCTTAAGCGTCATCTTCAGAAGGGGCGCTGCACCGCGCGATGGACGAACCAGGCAACTGATATTCCCCCAAGCTTACCACTGGGGCCAGTTGAGGGATCCCCTCCCATCTTGGATTCGAATTCTGTCCAGGTACAATTATCCTCACCAGCGCAACCTCCAGCAACTGTCCCTCCCCTGCCTGAGGTTGCAGACAAGTACCCTCGCCAGGTTCCTGCCGCTGAGGCGTCCCGGCCTATCTCACACATGGTCTGCGCTCAGCTGGCTGCTCATGTGCCCTCCCAGCCCAAGGACTGGCTTCGCTTCGCTAGTCAGCCGGAAGCCCAGCAGGTCCTTCGTCGCTTCTGTGGCGTCTGTGGTCAGTGGTTGGCCAACATCCGCAGTGCCAAGCTTCACTACAGGTCAGTACATTCGGCCATCTATGAGAAGTTCAACACCGTTGCGGCAGCAGACTGTAAACGTGTCGGTCATCTTGTGTCTCCTTGTTCTTTCTGTGGTGCTGTGGTGACCAGAACGGATCAGCACTCTGCTAAGTGTCCGGTCCTTTGGCAGGCTCGAGTGTGCTGCTTAGTGACAGCGAGTGCATCAGGTTTGTCTTGTCCTGCAACTCGGCATGGCGGACCCCACTCTGGCGATGGAGTTGGACAGCGAATCGCAGGGGGTCTTCGGGAATCTTCTAGGCAAGAGACCTCTCCAATTCGACCTAGAGCCGACCCAGACCAAGTTTCGCCACCCGGGGGGCAAAGGTCAACAAGCGGGGCGGGGGGGCCGACAGCAACAGCCACAGAGGGGTCAGAAAGACCGCTCGGCGGCCCCTGCGCAAGGGAGCCGGATCAATGCCAGCGACAACCAAAACGGCAGACCAGGACCATCCTCGACCTCTTCGGCAGATCACGCCCTCCTTCACAAAGCTGCCAAGGCTCTGATTGTCCAGTCAGACTATCTAGCGCGCCTGCAGTGCGATCACACGGTGATCTTCACCTTTCGCAATGGCAACGGCCCTCAAGAGCCTCAATTGATGGTGCCGCTCCTGCACGAGGTAGCGGACAACTGGCGGGCGCAACGTCTAAAAGGCCAGGTGTCGCGATCCCTCAAGCTGACCCTGCTTCAGTCACAAGAGATGGGATGGATCACCAGCGACATGGAGTACAATTTTCTGGACTGGAACGCGGGGGAGCAGAAACTCGTCCCTCGCCAAGAGGGGACGCTCACCCAGGATCAGATTCTGGCAGATGCCAGGCGCATGAAGACGATCCTCAATACGCTTCGCCGGGGGTCGCAATGCTCAGCCCGACTCTCAGTCGGAAACGGCCACCTTTGTCCTGGAGCTCTCCCTGCAGTGCCCGGCCGCGGCGGAGGCGATGGCGATCTTCCGGAAGTGGTACGCGTGCTCCGCGCTCCTCCTTCTGTCGCTACGCCTCAAGCCGGCCCGCCCGGAGCGGTCGCCGCTGATCAAGGAGATTCAGGAGGCGGTAGGCTGGTGAACGGCGTGGTCCCCAGTCCTGTGTGCATTCCTGCCTCCCTTGCCTCTTTGGTGCTTCACAATCCTGACAATCTGTGCTACTTGAATGCTGCTGTGTTTCTGCTTGCTTATGTTAGTGCTCTTCGGCAGCCTACTGGCCCCTTACAGGGAGCCACACCATTGGAGCACTCCCTAAGCAGTCTCCTGCGCAGTACGCCTGCGGTCGACTCCCGTGATGGCCTCATGCTGCCGGCTATCCCTGCATGGGGCTCACTGCTGCACTCCTGGTCGTCATTGCACCGGCAACAGGACTGTATGGAGCTAATCCGGCACCTACTTACAGAAAACTGCTTGCCCCACCTGCAGTGCCGCTGGGAAGCGAGGCCAATTCCTGGCTCCGTGGCGGCTCGTCGGCCGATGATTCAAGGCCTCATCAATGTTGATCTTCAGCTGCCCAAACGCACCCAGGACACCACCCTGCAGGAGTGCATCATTTGTTGGCACGAGCAAAAACTTCCGCATTGGCCTTCTCTGTGCCCCTGAATTTCTACTGGTTACTCTAGCTCGATACGCCAGTGTGGCCAGGGGCAAAAATCGGACGAGAGTACCATGCAAAGCCATGCAGCAGGCCAGCTTCCCGGTGTTCACAGGCTCAGATCACGCTGTTCAGTGGACTCCGTATAGCCTGGTTGCAGGGGTCTTACACCTTGGGTCGACGCCCCAGCAAGGGCACTACAGAACCTTCATGGCCCATCCACGGACTGAGCCTTGTGCTAACATGCAGGAGTTGACGACTTTCTCAACTGAGCCTAGCCGCAATTCTGCGGGTGGGCGGGGATACTCGGCCCCTACGGGGAGACCGTCGGCCCCCTCGGGGAGTCCGTCTTACACCTGGTGGTGTACAGAAGATGGTAAACCGGCTGAAGTATGTCATCCTACGTACTCCCGGATCCTGAGTGAGAATTGTTATATCCTGTGTTTTCGTCTTAACGCTGAACCAAGAACTGTGTTAGAGTGATGCCGGTCGTGAAATCTTTCTAGCTAGTCCAGTGGTGCAAAATGATCACTCGACTTTGCAGTGTTTTCTCGAGTTTAGCCTTGGCGATGTGAGACTTTCTCTCACAGCCCTAGATGGCCGTGCCGCAATGTGGCATGTCGCCTCTGTCGCGCAAGGGACCAGGGGACGGTTCTGCGAACGCAAAGTCAAAAAAGTCCCTCCCTTTCTCTCTCTCTCTCAGTCTCTCTCTCTCTCTCACTCGTAGCAGCTCTCTCCTGCTCCGTTTTGCCTCCTGTCAGTTGGCTGCCCGGTCTCGGGGATGTTGCACATTGGACTCGCCGGTTTCGGTGCCGTGGTCCCGGCTAAGTTTTCTATATTTCTGCGGTTGGGGTGTCAGAACGAAAACCGTCCGCGACATGTCGAACGCACTGAATCGTTGTGTTCTAGTGTGTCAGGTGTGAAGATGTGATGGCACGATGCCCATTGCGAGCTCTGTTGCTAGAGCTGGACAGACGTGTTTGCAAGATGTTTTCGAGAAGCAATCCTGTGAGTTTGCTGCCAACCTTTCGGTCAGCAAGGTGCTCCAGACACAAGGAGGCATTGGACGTCGCAAAAGCAGACTATTGCACCGCTGGGAATCTTTACCATAACACAATGGCCAGGCAGTGGATTGGGAATGCGTGCGTCGCTGTCGACACTGTCGGAAGGCTCGCGGGAAGCAGAATCCCAGATCCCAGTATTCAGAGTATATGACATCTTCGTATGAGAACGCTAAGCCGGTGGACACAAATCTGGCCAGCAAATCAAACTGCACCGATTGGAAAGACACGTTTGTCATGCCAGCCGGGTGTGATTGTGGTTGTGGTGGTTGTGGTTGTGGTTGTGGTTGCGGTTGCGGTTGCGGTTGCGGTTGCGGTTGCGGT
>BGNK01001715.1:863-45409 GCA_003297005.1 Symbiodinium sp. clade A Y106 | reverse complement strand
GATGCGGTTGCGGTTGCGGTTGCGGTTGCGGTTGAGGTTGTAGTAGTGGCAGTGGTATGTGGCGGTTGTGGTTGTTGTCCTTGTTGTTGTTGGTACAGACAGACAGCAGCCCGTAACTTATGTTAACTACAAGCAATTGGGAATGCTTCCAGAGACCCCATAGGGTGCCGGTTGAATTTTTCGCGAACCCGAACCGTGGCATACGCAGCAGCTGCCCTTGTGATAGAATTGTGGTTGTTGTAAAGACGGGGGTGGTGAAACAACTGACGGGGCTCCAGCTTTAGTCTCTGACCGCAGGTAGAGACAAAGTCCTGATTTCAACGGGGCCTTTGTGTCTACCTGCTGCTGAGGACAAGCACTGGAGCCCCGTCTGTTGATTTGACCCACCCGCTTTACAACAACCTATTGAAACCCTTTACCAAGCCCTCTTACTACCTCAGAACCCTGTCCACTCTAGCTTGTGGCGGGGGGGGAGGGGGGCGGGCGGGTAACACAATATGATGCTGCTCCTGTTTTTGTCTCTAGTTGATGTGCAGACAAAAGGCCGCCATATGGGTTGACGCGCTGCATCTTCTGGTGTGCCTTGTTCTTGTTCTTGTTCTTGTTGGTGTTGGTGGTGTTGGTGGTGGTCTTGGTCTTGATGTCGGTGTTGGTTGCGCTTCCGGTTCCGGTTCCGGTTCTGGTTCCGGTTGTGGTGGTGGTTGTCGCTGTTGTTGTTGTTGGCGGTGGTGGTGGTGGTGGTGGTGGCCCGGCATTCACGATGTTTCTTCTCCATGCCGACTGTATCGGTGCCGTCGGTGTTCCCGGCACCTTCAACTTCACCTACCGAAACCCTCGGCATGTACGGTGTTTCTTCTGTTTGCAGTGGCGAGAACATTGGTCTTTACGGTGCTTCCTCTACTTCGACTGCCCTTTCCAGAGCATCCATGCCCCAACGTGATAACAGCATGTACTGGTTGAGTATGTGTTTGAGAGCGCTGGGCTCTGTGCTCTGCTGGAACGGATGGGATCGCAGTGGTTTGAGCATGGATGCTTTGCCGGAACGGTTCGGAGCAGGAGTGGACGTTCTCACGGTTCGGCTGGATGCTCTGGGGAACGGATAGGAGTGGGAGTGGACGTTATGACGATTCGGGCGTGGATGCTCTGCGGGACGGATGGGGTCTGAATGGACTGACGTAAGTTTGAGCGGAGGATGTCAGTTGCCGCTCTTCGTGGTCAGGAAAGACGGTGCAGTCTGAAGCCGTCGATCTCCATGCAAAGCTGACGACCCATCATCAATGCTTCGTGCCCTTAGCCCCGTGTGGCATTGCTCGAATTGGCTCGAATGTTAGTGTCATCGCCCTTCTCGCCCTCCACAGCGCTCGTCTCCTCAGTCACGGCGCCCCAGTCGTTTCTGGACGAGCTTTCTTTGCCTCCGTCTCCTTGCCCTCGTCCGCAGCCGCTGCCGCAGCGGCCTTCTTGCACTGCCTTCTGAGAGATGTTTGACGCCTTTTGCCGGTCTATCCTGGCCCCTGGCATCTCGGTGCCGCCTCCTCGCGCCTCATCTACGTTCGTCGCAGGGGCCTTGGCCAGACTTGCCGCTCGCGGCCGCCACCGCCACCCGGGCCGCTGGGGGTCGCTGCCATTGCTCCCAAGCTGGGCCACGCGCAGAAGATCTGGGGCTACCTCAGCCTGCATTCGCTCGAGCCTTCTGGTCATAGGCCTTGCAGGGTCAAGCCCAGAACGGACAATTAGGGGAATCGGAAAGTGTAGGCGTAATTCGTAATCTTGCGTCCAAATTTCGTACCGGGCTGTGGGGCAATCGGTGCTCTTGGCCTGTTGCGAGGCATTGCAAAAACATCCGTTGATGCAGTGTTCAAGGCGCGTCAAACAGGCCTATGAATGTGTTCCTGGTTCCAGCTGCATCAGACAAGGCGTGGTTGAGCTCATGGAGAACTGAGATGTGAGTTTCCTTATGTTTCACCTGCACGGCATTGAGCTTCGCGTGCCGCTAGGATCCCGCAAAGATGCGCTACTCTCACCGAATCAACGCTTGACTTTGGCGGGTTTTGCTGGCATTTGATACGCAGGATGCGGCCACCAGTCCAAAGCTTTCAGGCCTCCGACCTCGGAAACGTTCTTCCCTGATGCTGCCTTTGACTTTTTTGCCAGGTGGATTCTTTGATTTCGACGACTTGGAGGAGAAAGAAACCGAGATGGCCCAGAGAGCGCTTCGAGTGCAGAGTGCAGTTGTGAGTGCTTCAGGCTAGGAGCAGTGGAGAACTTTTCAGCGTTAGTGATGCGTTTGTGCGTCGGTAGGCTAAGGTAGGGTTTCACCACTAGAAAGACACTCTTGCTGTAGGCCGTGGGAAGAGCTGGGTGGAAAGTGCCATCAGTGCGGTAATCAGTTCAGCATTCAGCATATTATTGGTGAGTCTTGGAACTCCATTGCGCACGTTTGCCTCTCGAGCTGTTTGCGTTTGTTAGTTAGACACTTTGCAGAGAACTCGCGGAACGGTGGCATTGTGAGAGCCTGCGTCAACTTCATCCTTCATTGCTCCAGCCTTCAAGAAGATGAGGCAGAGCAACGCAGAGAGCTTTTGAAGGACTCGGTGTACTGTGGGGGTAATTAGTCATACTCATGTCAACAGTGTATTCGATGCGGTGTCCTCGACCTGCACTGTGCGCATGAGACCTACATCAAGCCCACAAGCAGGTCGGCATGCAAGAATGGTGGTGTAGGAACTGCGCAGCATTGGCTACCTTCGCAAAACAGGTCGGGTTTACAGAGGCAGGACAAGTGTGGCCTGGTTTCTGGTGCGTTCCTCAAAGGGTCAGGCAAGTCGTGCAAGGCACTGCCATTTCTGTTCTGACGAGGCCGCCATCTCCGCGTGTGATTCGCTGTTTGCCCGATGCCCTGCGGGAAGTTTGTCGGGCTGCCGCTGGCGGCAGTGTCCGTAGTAGCATGAGCCAGAGCAAATCTATTGCTCTTGCCGTGATGAATCTACAGCTGTCATGCAAATCGCTCTTGCAAGTGAGGCACTCATTGGATGGCGTGCTGCTGTTCAAGGTGCTGTTCCTGGCAGTAGGCCTGCTTGCTTTTGCTTGACTTCGGGGCAAACGGCGCTCTTGTGTTGTGAAGAACAGGCTGCGCTGTCGTGGAGACCACCAGGACCATAGCTAGTTAGCCCCCGACCTTTGCTTTGTGTATTAGCAACACTCGCAGCCTTTTTGGCTTACGTGCTGTTGTGTTTGTTGTGTTGACCTGTTGTCTGTCTGCTGGCTGTTGGGGCCTGTTGCTGATCATGTCGTTATATGTCGTTTATTCGTGTGCAGCGCCTGGTCCGTCGTCTGGGGAGTGCTGCCCAAGCTGACACAGACTGGTCGGACACGGACGGCAGCGCGGATGATGGTGATGATGATGAGGATGGCAATGACGATGATGATGCCGAGACATAATCACAAACTGGACTGAGTACTGTCATTGTCATGATGCCTCGCCGCGCTTTCTCAGGGATACAGCCGTATCATATGTCAAAAAGCCCGGTTTCTGGCTTTTAACGGATGGCCCAAACACAGTCGAGCCCCTACCGGAGCCGACCATGGGCCAGACATTTTCGCTAGAGCGCTAGTTGACGTTGGCCGTACCACCTATGACCTATGGTGATGTTCAGCACTTGGTGGACCTCCACCGCAATCAAAGCAAACGTCGAGACCCCCTCAATGCACAAGTGTAAAAAGTTGTTTGTATGCGTTTCTCTTCTGCTCGTCCCACTTTTTCGGGCCTTTAAAGGACCAAATTCCTCCGGACCCGTGGTGTGGACCCTGGTTGCCGAAAATGATTCCGAACGTCCCCGACCTTCCGGAATTATAACGTCCCCCCTTCCGGAAATATTGAAAAACTATTCCGACCATCCCCCCCATGACTCCCCGCCTTTAAGGCACACCCCCATTGGGGGTATTCATTCTGATACACCCATGCTTCCCCGCCTCGCAAATCAGTCATGAAAAAGCAGTTCCGGGAACTCTGCCCCTCATTTTAATTTTATCGCTGATGTCTCTGTCAACAAGTTTGCTGCACTTGTAAGATTTGTCTTCGGCCAACGCTTAGCTGGGATTTTCGTGCGCCGCAGGCCGCTGGTTGTCCGTTTTTGCCTGGCTGCTTTGGATTGGTGACTTGACATAAACTGACCATGCTGTAACAGACCTTTCTAACATTCTGTCTTCTTAGCTAGCCGCTAGCATGCGTCATGCTGTTGACCAGCTGGGGCTTCCCCCGCGCCGCAAAAAAGCATATGATGCATGCCAGTGGTCTGTAGTAGAACGAGATGCATTAAGGCTCGACGTGACAAATTGTGCAGCTTCCGTTCTCAGTTGTTGTGGCACGGGGTGGAGTCGGGTGGGGGTGGGGGCGGGGGTGGGGTCGCACTTCAAGCTTCGGAAGATGATCTTTACATATCATATCTTTCCTGTGCGGTGCGGGTGTCCTTGATCTTCCAATGTGCAGGACGAGCTTTCGGTTCGATGGAATGACGAAAGCAAGGGTATCGAGAAGGCATGTCCCCGACCGCGACGATGCCACTGTGGATAAGCGTGCCACGTTGGGACAGGTGAGCTCTTCAAACCCTGGTGAGGCCGGCGTGTGCAAGAGTGGAGCTGATATCAATAGCAGCACAAAGGTGGAGACCATAGAGTCCATAGATCCTCAAGCGATCCTTCAACGTGTGGCCCCAAGCGGACCTTGTCAAATTTCCATTTCGCTTGCAAACAGACCTTGGCCCTTTGCCTTCACAGGTCTGGAAGAGCACCGGTTGTCTGACGTGCACCTGGCCTGCAAAGGGCAAGCCGACGCGACATCACAGGACATGGTTCGAAAACTTCGAGATGGTCTGAAAGCTGGGCGCAGGTTCGAAGCGGCTGCCCAAGACGGGGAGCCCGAAGCGATGCTCTTCTCTCTGCAGGCTCACGCATTGCGTCGCCATGCATTGACATGCACGAGCTCGCAGGGTCGTCTAAGTACTGGCATGCTCTTTCAACCCGGCATTGCTCCACTACGTCACGCCTGCAAATTCCAAAGCTAAGCGGGCAATCTGTTGAAGTATGAAACCAAGTTCTAACCACGCGCAGGACATCGAGGACGAGCTCGATGCGTTTCGCTGGATCACAGCCGAGGTACTGCTGTCCTTGTATCAGCTCTTCAGCTCGTACAGGTAGTGTGATGCGCAGAAGTGTGAATCAGTGCCATCCGCAACTGAGTGTGTAGTGTTTTGCATGGTGTGAAGCCTCCATGGACCATGGAGATTGCAGGTTGTCGCCCGCCGGATTGAGCTTGAAGCATTGGAGCAGGCAGGGCCGAGTAATTTTGCAAGTTGTGATGAGCTTGATCAGTGGCGAAAGCCGAACTGAAGGAAAATCAGCGTTTTCGAGAGGACGCATTCGCACTGGGGAGCTTGCTTCGATTGGAAGAGCGTGAGGGATCTTTGTTGACCACTCAAATTGCTTCCCCCGCTCGTGTGGCAGGAACAGGCAAGTCTTCGTCAAAGGTATGAAGACATGATGGAGGAGGCATTCGTGGCTTGTGACATGTGCCGTTATCATACGACTGCGCAAAAGCTGGTCGAGGCAGAGTTGGACATGCTTGTCTCTTGGATTCCTTTGTGTGTCCAGTGTTGTCTCACGTGTTGCTGCTTTCTTGCTGAGCCGTAGCGAACTGTTTAAGTCGAGGCGAGAAGATGGCACAGCAAGTTGAGTCTGGCTCTGCAAAGTCAGTTCGATGCTGGAAAAAGCTATGTAGTTCCTCAGCCGTAGACTCGAAGAAGCTGTCCGACTTGGGTGGGCAGCACAAGACACCCAGCTGTACGACTCTGGATCTACGGCAGCAGAGACTGAACACCTTGCCCAGAAAGGCCAGGTGTCGCTCCGTTTGCTTCGCTTGCCTGGCAGCAACGTGTTGCACAAGCAACAGTGTGCGGGACTCACGAATGAATTTCTCCCAGGTCTGTCTGGACAAGCCAAATCAGCAAAAGTGCAACAACATTCAGTCGTTGGCCCCTGCTGCCCCAAGCCGGTTCGAGCGCACGCAAGGTAGTACTTCGACAGCACTCACCATGCTAAATCTAGAATCTAGTTATAGACGACAGTCGGCTGCCTCCGAGCATGAGCTATGCCATGCCGTCAACTCAGCTCACCGCTGACGAGCTGACAGTCTGCTGACTGCACGTGTTGTGGTCAGGCATCCAATCCCAATTGTCCTCTGCATCCCCTGCCCAGCAGTGGATTGGGCTAATATGCATCTGCCCCGGGCCCCGCTTGGCCTGTACTTGAGTCACTGCTCCGTTTTGGATGTTTCGGAAGTGTGCTGCTGCGCCTGTTGTGCCCAGGAGGCCGTCATCGAGATGCTGTCGCGGGGCTACAGAGCAGATGGTCAGGACGGGCAACGCTGAGATAGCAACCGTGGTTGTTCTGCGCCATACTTTGCCATGCAATGATGAAAAATAGACAGCGCATGCAGCAACTCGAAATCAACAGGCATTTTCCGTAATCTGTTGTTTTGATTGCGGATGTGGTCATCGAGCGAATGCTGCTGCGGTCGACGGCTGAACTCGGTTGACCTGGGGGTCGCAGTAGATGCACAACCTCTGCCCGTGGCATGTGCATGCACTTGCCATCGTGTTTGTGAGGACTCTGATGGCAATACGGATCTCCACTATGCTGCGTTGTTCAGGCAGGCCTGTTGGTCCCGTTGCCGTTGCTATATAAGCAAGCACGCAGGCAGTCACGCACGCAGGCACGCAGGCGCACAGGCATGCAGGCAGGCAGGGCAGGCGGGCAAACAAACGTCAACGAGGAAACCCTAAGATTGAAACCCCAAACGTAAGACCAAAAGCTACTGCCCTGGCATCCGGTCTCCTGCCTCAGCATCTCCCCGAAGCTTGGCGGCTCCACGGGAAAAGCGTCAACCGTATATTCCAAACCTTACAGTAAAACAAAGGCGCCCAAACAAGACCAAAAACCGGGTGCTTCCCCAGCATTTGTCCGTCTGCAGACCTTATAAACGCTAGGAGAAAAAACTTGCGGCTCAAACCATGCGGCCAGCTTAGATCGAAAAACAGTGCTGATGCACTTCAAGAGGTTTGCTCCATGTCCGGGCTGTCTGTGAAAATGTCATAGTTTTGGTAGCAAAAGGAGCATACGCAAGGAAGGCGATCCTTAATACAAAACCGCCCCGATAAAACATTCGGAACTAATCTGGCTACCGCCGTAGTGCAGCAAGCCAGACATGATCCGGACGTTCTGATATCGACACCTGACCGGAATGGAATGCATTGCATGCATTGAATGCAGATTCTAGGTCGGACATGTTGACCGAAGGCTGGACTCGTTGCTCAACCCTTTACTGGAAAGAAGGGCGCGACAAGATGTTGGCAACAGTTCCGGAGAATGCGCAGTGCCCTTCCGTAGACCTGATTCGCCAAGAGTCATAGCTGACAGATTGAGGTACATTGGGCTGCCAAGTCTTCCAATGTCATAGCTTTGGATGCGATGACGAGGGCCAACCGAGCCTTTCTCTCGATGGTGCGCCCTGCTGCCCTTTTCTTTTGAGACCTCGCTGAGCTCTGGCAGACCTGGGGCCCGGCCGAGAATTCTGCATGCTCCATGGACAGCGCGATTGCTTCACGCTTCACGGCATTCGTTGTGTCCGCACAGACTGTCCCGTGATGGAGCTAAGCCGGCATGTTGGCAGACCATATCTTCAGCCGTGCGGCTGGGAAACTGTGCAGGTGGATGTACCTCAAAGGCGTCAGCTTGGAAGAACAGGTTGGCGGTCGGGGTGGTCAGTGTGAGTCCGTACAGGATAGCTTGGTTCATCATGTACCGTGGTCAGGATGACTACGGCGGAACTGCCTTGCAGTGGGCATGCTACAAGGGCAACAAGAAGACGACCCGGCATGTCTTAAAGCACACCCATCTTTGAAAACGATGGCGTCCTTGTGAACTTGACTACATACGAAGCCACTGCCTGGGTGTTGCAATGCGACTCTCGAGCTAGAGCAGCTACGGCTGCGTGATACGAAGGTCTTGGTCAGACCCAGCCACGTGCAACGACGCTTTCCAAAGTTCCGCAACCTACATTTCCCACGGTCTCTCCTTTTCCATTATCTCTGTTTCTAGTGATTATTGGGTGGGCTTGCATGATCTCGGAATTTCTTGACCAAGTTGGCGTGCCTGCCAGGACTCGAGGACGTTGGTGGTTCTTTCAAGGCTCATCATGCGCATCTGAAGAAGTGATCTAGTCAGCAGACCTTTGCACATGTCAACCTGGCAGAGCAGTTTACCGGTGCGCAGCATCCTGCATTCCCTGCATGTGCTGATTTGGCTCCAACACATCGCATCATAAGAATTCATGTGCGGCCTGGGTGCAACTTTTGAGTGCGTGCTGCGCATCCCGGCTGCAGCGGGGACAAATCCCTCCCCCGGGGCTCCTGAAGATGCCACACTGAGTCACTGAGCTGAGTGACTGAGGTCGAATCAATGAACTGTGGCGACGCGAACGCTGACGTTCATGATGTGGATTCCGCCTTTCGTCTGCCAAGGCCCGGACTGCAACGTATGCTTGCCGCAGCCTAGTTGGCACGACTCAAACCAGCCCTCGACGGATTCTGGACGAGGATGGTACGTCTTGGTTTTACCAGTTCTTTCGCAACGGCATTGCCTGGGTGTAATCTCGCAGGTCCAAGCTGCGACCGGCACCTCTGGTAACAGATTTTCCGAAGGCCTTTCTGGGGATCGGCAGAAGGCCGCAATGAGCAATTGCAACTTGGAGGCAGAATTTGACATATCTACGCCCCGAAACACCGGCGCCAAGTCTGAGGTAGGGTGCAAGAGAGTAAAGACTACAGACACAACTATGTGGCGGGTTCTTTCCCGAAGGCATCAAAGCACTTCATTGGCACGCCCACCGTCGACGGCTCAGTACGAACGTCTAGACGCCAAACGGCTCGATGCCGCTTTAGCCCTGTCTTCGGAACTCCGGAAGCACTTAACGCGTCTGATGCCTGTTTGGCCCTTCCTCGGATGGCAGCTGGCGTTCTTGGGCCAGCCAGAGCGATCAGGGCGTTTGCCGGGTGAGATCCATGCTTATTCGTTGCTGGGCAGCGAGGGCATAGCGGGTTCTTCTCTGCCGGGTGTGGCTTTGCTGGGGCAGCGAAACTGTGCTGGATATCAAAAGTCCATGCTTTTCAGTGTTTGTCTGTTGGAGGTGGCTTGGTTGGGATCAGGCCAGCATGCACGGTGAGGGTGTCGGGGGCAGCGAGGGCAGTCAAGAGGCTGGCTCTGTGCTGGGGTTGGCTCCGTAGCTGAGCCCTGAGTCTCGCTTAGGCCACGGGCATTCTCAACGCTTTCCTAGATTGCGATCTCGATGCAGGTCAGGCTCACCGCCGCACCGCTTCGGTTGTCAGTTGTCAGTTGTCAGATGCTTTGCCGCCAGGAGACGATTTTGGACCTCCTCTAGAACCTGACTACGATGCCATCAATGACTGCTTGCAAGGTGCGCCGGCAACTGCTATGGCTTCGCTGGTGCCTTGATAATTCTTTGTGTGGGGACTCTTTGTGAAAGCTAGTTTGGTGCCGCTGGGTCTTGACTCTTTGGATCGGCGGCAACCTTGCTGCCTTGTAGAGCTGGCGACGTCTGGAGCTTCGCAGCAAGTCTGCGATTGTTGGCCGAGCTCAAGACACATCAGGAAAACCATTTGCACAATGCCTTGAACCGTGATCTTCCACCCGAAGGCCTCTTGTGTATCACACGGTGGTCATCGCTGACCACATGGGGCCTGGAGCTCGAGGCAGCCAGGATGCCCGCTAACGCTCCTACCCGTGCAATCAGGGCCCTGGTGCTGCTCTGTGACGAGTGGCACCCCCCTTTGCGACGCAACTGGTGGAATTGCTTTCGTGGCGTGGCTCCAATGCTCTCCGATTTGGCCCGGCCGGGCGACCGTGAGTCGTGCTGTTGCCGCTCTCGGGAACTCGTGGAACTGTCGCGACATTTTTGTCGAACCTTCGGCTTCTGCAGTAGTTCACCGGATGCGCATGTGGGACGCACCGTGCCATTGCCAGAGTGGCTCCTTCGACATTAAAGCATTAGTTCGATTCTAGGACTTCCTGCTGTAGTTAGCCGTTGTGCCGCAGCTTCTCGCCTGCTTCCCGGCCCGTTTTCTGCCTCCTGCCCCAGAAACTACGTAGTCAGAGACCGTTTGCCCACGCTGCAATTCAAGGATGGCACGGTGGAGGAAATGGCTTAGCCGACGACAAGTTTTCATGCAGCCGGAATGACTGGGGGGCTGAGATTGTGGTCGTTAGTCCCTGCGTGATATCTTTAGCCTCTCCGTTACTTACGGTCATCCGAAAGGTGGCCTGCCAACATTGATGCAGATTGAAGCAGGACCAGCTCAGACTGGCTGTGCTCCTCCACATCTCGGTGGACACGCTTCGTGGCCTGCCTCCCGACTTCTTCGGCAAGCTTTGCGGCTCCTTCGGACTTCGACGGCACCGTGGTGCAAAGGCACCTCGCGCCCAGGCCCGAGAGGGAAGCTTGTGACCAATGTGCTCGATGGTTTTGATGGCGGTGGCCGGCTCTCGGCTGGCTGTGGTGGTGAAAAAAGTCCATTGCGGAAGTGGTGAGCTTCCTTAAGGCAGATTTTCCTCTACCACCTAGCAATGCAGGCTGCAGGTTTCCTGGCAAGACGGGTTCTGTGAGTCGGTGGGGTACTTTTTGTCCTGGCAGCTTGTGCCCTTGATGCGCCTTGCTTGGGCTGGATGCGAACGCAGAACCATGAGAACCTGCTGCCGTTCAGGATCCGGCAGGATTTGAACACAGGAGATGAAGCGACTTCGGGTTCTGGTGGGACACTCCAGTGGCTGGCGGCACAACTGCAGTGACACTCGGAAAAGTGAGGTTGGTGACAAGTTGTGTAAGCCCTTTCAGTGGATCTTCTCTAAGTCTTCTTATTGTGTGCTCCTAGCAGCGAAGGGCCTGCTGAACACATCGGTCGGAAAATTCAGCCTCCTCGTCTGCCAAAGTCACGGCCTGCACCAGTTTGCTGGTCGGACTTCAGCCGAACGGCAGAAGCTTCGGGCTACGAGCTGGTTCAATCAAAGGGGACTGCATTTGGACTGCGTGGGCTCGGTGGTGGCCGATGCCAAGGACGTCTTCGAGAAGGGGACAGCGACGCACCATCGTATGGTTCGCAAAAGTCCTTGGCATGGCTCAGAAGTATTCTCTCCAAGCCGAATGTGTAACTTCGTTGGACCGCACCTACAACTTCTCAATTCCGAGGCCGAGACCAAGGACATGAATGCCGATCACACATGGGAGATCCTGATGAAGGGCGAATGGAGCGACTGAAGTGGTGAGCATGATGGGGATCTTCCAAAGTTTGCTCCTAGAAGGAGTTGGGCAGGTATGCCAGCCGTTCAGAGCCGAGTTTCGAAAGCTTCGGAGTTCTCCTTCGAAGGAGTATTTTCCACGACCCACAACATCCGAGCGATTTTTGAGGCCTTAAGTTCCGGAAGCATTGCTGGATTTCTTAGACTATTATCCCTTCAACACAGAAAGTCATTGCTTTCCCAGTCCAATAAAAATCGAGATTAAAATTTCCTGATTCGGTTTTGATTGACTCACCCTGGACCAAGGAGTCAAAATCGATTTTCAGTGGTTTGAGGGCCAGAAATCGAATGTAAATCATGCTTCCAGGACTTCTAGGTTGAGAATACGGCTTGAATTGATTCACTGTTTCTGACGCTTAATTCACATAAAAACCGATTTTTCTTGGTCTAGGGGTTTAAGGCGGTGCAATCACTTTAAAACGATGTTGATAGACTTCGACCCCGACAGAGGGTTTAATACATTAGTCGTCTAAAATCGATGATAGGCCGGTGGGACAGCATTAAATCTGGCTTCCTGCCCCACGTACACTCGTAAAATCGGTTTTAATGGACCTGGGCCTCTGAACCCTGCGAAAGCGTATTAAAAACCCGAATCTACCAACCCCCCGCTCCCCGCGAACCTCGCCCGAACCGTAGATGTTGAACCGAATCCCAAAGCCGCCCTTATAGTGCCGTCCCGCATTGTGCAGGAACGACCTCAGATACGCTCCCAGACGGCTTTTATAAACAAAGCCGGGCCTCCGTGGCCTCTGAGCACTTGTAAAGGCCTTTTGGAGGCTTCAGCAGGCCTTTGCGGCCTCTGGAGTTCTGAAATGCTTTCTGGAATATATCCTCGGCGCCGAAATTTCTTGAAAGCAGGTTTAGTTTAATTCGCTTCAGTCCGAAAGCAGCCCGCGGTTTTAATCCGCCTGCGGTGCCTGGGCACGTCAGATGTGCGGCTACTTGAGGACACTAAAATCGATCTGAAGTCACGCCGCCCGCTGAAGCAGCCCGCCCTCCGAGCGGGCATGAAGTTCGATTTTAAGTATTGGAAATTGAATATTGAAATCAACAGTAACATCCAGACCTATCCATTGAACGTCAAAGTCTGGTTGACATGGTCTATCTCCCCCCATGACTTTGGCTCTTTGGCTTTACCCCACGCATTTCGGCGCAGTGCGAGGCAAGCACAGACGCGCAGACGCAGATGGGTTTGGACCTCGGAGCCGCCATGAGCCGCAGACGGAGCATCCAAGCGCGGTCACGGAGCATCGCGGCATCGCCTCCGCCTGCAGGTCGCCTTCGCTCAGTAGCACAAGCACCGTAAGCACCAGGCCCCGGGGCGCAACAGAAGTAGTAGTTTTTCAGACTTTGGGCTGCTTGGTGTAGCAGGTTTGATACGAATGCTGGCGATGGGAAATCACCAGGTGCTGGGCGAGCCTGTCTTGGACATCTCGTGGACAGATTCGTGCATCTCTTCCGCGCCTGCCAGGTGTTGGCGAAGAAGAGGCCCTCGGTCCTGTTTGTTTTCTTCGTGGGCACTGTCAGTCGACAATAAAATGCGGGAGGAATACGAAGACGACTTTGAGCCAGAATCTGAAGGGGAAGAGGAAGAGGCTTAAGCGGATTTAGCAGGACAGTGCGGTTGGGTCGCAGCAGATCGTGAGGCGGCTCTGGCTTCTCGTCGCCATGTAGTCTTAGACAGACGATGATGGGATCCCAAGCATTCTTGACCAAAAAAATGGTGGATGGAGCTCTTCGACAGAGTTCAGAGCATCTGATCTGCGATTTCACCTGCTAGGCTTACCTCATGCCCAAAGCCTCCACAATGGGTGTTAATCTGCAGCCTGCTGCAGCTGTACAGAGGCCCACCCATCGCGGAGATATCCATCTGTTCTAGCTCTCTTTGTTGCCTCCAAAGAGAAACCGGAGGCAATGTTCTGCGCGTGTTTCACATAATCTCGTGAGTCGAAAGGTAGGCTGCAAATGCTCTGGATTGGGGATGGCACAAGTACGTTGTATCACGTTGTGTTTGTCTTCAGCGACACCTTGATAGACTGCGTTGCTGTGCCCTGCCCCTCATGTGTATGTGCGTGTGTGCGGTTGTCGTTTGCAGCAGAATCGGGACCCTGTTTGATTTTCCAAACCTCAAAAGAGGCAGTTTCACTGTAGGCCTGAGGTGATCTGGCGTTCAGAGCTTAGTCCTCAGGTGCATGGAATCGTCGGAAATTGAAAACCGTCCGCGGCTGCCGTGCGGTGCCGTGCCTGCTTCACGAGCGCGAGAGGAGAGCGAGAGCGAGGGGCAGAAAGTTTGAAGTGTGCGACCAGTTAGAGACAGAGAGCACCCCTTGAAGCAAAGCGCACATCCCACGCCTTTTGTTGGGGACGCTTCCAATATGTCTGCTAGTGGCGAGTCGTGTAGAATCTAACAGTCTAACAGTACGTGTACATGTGTGGCTCGTTTCTGCTTCGAGCCAATGGCAACAACGATGATGATTTTACATGCCACCCACGACACCACCACAACCGCAAGTAAACAAATACCAGTTCGTCCATGTTCACTCAGATCTGCGTGCGACCCAGCGAGTCGTCGCCGTCTGTTCTGAGGTCCTCGGAATCCTCAGGCCTTGACCAACTCCATTGGTTTCCGGATGTTGGACACCCGCGGTGATGCCAGTGTCTTAGACGGTGCAGAATCACTGAAACATCCACCGAATCTGGGTATCAGCAAAATCTTGGACAGGCCGCTGCTTTTCTTGGAAGAGCTCAAGACAGCTTCGTCACTCCCGGACAGGTGTCCGAAGTGGGTCAGGGTTCTGCAATGATGTAGGTATATGAAGTGCCAGAGACTGCAAGATGATTGTGATGGCTGCAACGACTCTGGGATTTCGGTCCACTGCCTTCCACAGGGACGATCATGTCGAAGTCCATTGCCACAGGTTTCGGGGCGCAGGTTGGAACAAGGCTCTCGCCTCAGACGGAAGCAGTGGGACGACTCCGAAGTGGCATGAACCCTTCCCTGCGAGGACATGCAGATAAGATGTACGTGATGCGATGACAGGTACACTAGACACTCGTAACTGCAAGCATGAATGAGGGCACGGTCTATCAATTCTGGCGAAGGGTCTTGGTTGAGGCGTTTTCTGGTACATCGTGGTACTACCTAGTAACCTGGTAGGTCAGAATTTCGAAGCGACTACATGAGAGTGATTGGGCTTTGTGCTACTTCGGGGCTCGTGATATCTTGTGCCCTTGGGCTTGCGCCTTTTCACACATCTCCGAGGTAAGCCTGCTCACTTGCGCGAAAGCACTGAGCTTTGGCAGTGATTGCATTACAGAGATGAAGCGATTCGAAATGCAAGACATCAGATTGCGCACGGAAAGGTGTGAAGCCTAGCTCCGTTTCCTGAGAACCTTGTTTCCGGTCCGGGCTTCGGTATGCCAATAATCGGCACAGAGGGTTATCTGAAAGAAATGATTACAGAAGTTGCGAGTCCAGGTAGGTTCGAGACACTGTATGAGGTTGTCACGCGACAAGCTTGCCGAGGCATGCATGCCGATGCCATCTCTGACTTGCGCCATTAGGGCAGTGCGGGGGGGGGAGCGCCATGGAGTCCTCTGTGAGACAACCCGCCGATCCGCGCTGAGTCGCGCAGGCACCGCCGATAGTTTGAGTGCTGTTGCAATGGAATCCTAGTTATCTGAGTTTTTTTTGTTTTTTTTTTTGATGTGCTTTTGTGTTTGTGCTTTTTGTTTTCCTCTTGCTTCTCTGCTTTTCTGCTCTTCTGCTTCTCTGCTGCTGCTTCTCTGATTGTCTGCTCTGCCTTTCTCGTTTTTAAGTTTTTGCTTGCAGCTCTTCCCTGCTCCTGCTTTAGTTGTTTTTTTTGTTGTTTTGTTTGTTTGGTTTTTGTGCGTTTGCTTTCCTCTGCTTTTTTGCTTCTCTACTTTTCTGCATCTCTGCTTTTCCGCTTCTCTTGCTTCTCTTCTTTTCTGCTTCTCTGCTTGCTCTGATTGTCTGCGTCGCTTTTCTCTTTTTAAGTTTTCGCGTGCAGCTCTTCCCTGCTTTGATTGCTTTTTTTTTCTTGTTGATTGCTTTCCTCTGCCTTTGCTTTCCTTTGCTTTTGTGCTTCTCTGCTTCTCCGCTTTGCTTTCGTACTATTACTATTATTATTCCTATCTCTCAAGGAATAAAACTGTGATTTGTCGCTGAACTTGAGAACACGTACGCTTGTGCACATGTTAGGATTCCTGCCAACTTTGTCTCACGTCGCAGCTTGACTGCTCAAGACCGTCCTTGCGACAGGTCCAGCAAAAGTCCGGCTGCTCCTGGGGTCCCCATCAGAAACTGGAAATCGACACGTCAATTGGATTGCGCTTTAACTTTAGCTCTGGTAGCTCCTCGTGCTTTGCTCTTGCTTGCTTCGATCTGCAATTGGTTGCCTTGGGCTTTGTGACCGAGAGTTAAGTGGAATCCTCCGCTTTTCACAGGTTATCAGCCGTAGGGCCTCCGCTACCGATTGTGGAGTGCTGCTCTGCTGCTGCACGCTTTGGCACTCGGATCGCCCGATCCAACAAGCGTCCGATCACTCCCGTTTTCCTGGCCCAGACCAAGTTCGGACCTGTGTGAGGTCGCGCCACCGAGAGAATGGTGACTCCGATCGGTTCTCCTCGTGTTCCTTCGACTGTCGGTTCTCCACTAGGGCCGCCAGTCGCAGGGGATGCTGGGGAGCCCGATGATAGTGCCCCCGCACCCCGCTGCGCCTCGCACGCTTCGCTCGCTCGCTCTGCTAACGCTACGNATGTCGTGGAGCCCGATGATAGTGCCCACGCAGCCCGCTGCGCCTCGCACGCTTCGCTCGCTCGCTCTGCTAACGCTACGCTGCTTGCTTCGCCTGCTGAGGACGACCAGAGTGCTCCGTTGCATGTGCCGCTTCTGCCATGCACCGCTTCTGCAACGCTTGGCACGATTAACGCCAGCACGCCTGCTGCCGATGCTCGTGCTCTGCCTGCGCTGCCTGCGTTTTCTGCGTCTGCTGCTTCTGCCGCGCACCCTTTTGCTTCTTTCCCGTCCGTGGGGATCCAGAGGGCAGACCCGCGCGTCCGAATTTGTATGGTCCGGCGCCGGGCAGAAGTGGGCCTATGGCCTTTGCCCCTTCTTTCGATACCTGGCCTTCCTGTCCCACCGCATGGACCCGGTGCAGCGCTTAATGCATTGGGCCATGGTGGTGACCTGTCAGGCCTGCCATTGCCCAGGGTCTCGGTGCTGCGCTCAATGCACCGGGAATTGGAGGCGATGCCCCCGCCCACGATAATGGCGCAGGGCTCGCTCTGGCCTACACTCACGGCTCAGCCGTCAGTGATGCTCTCGGTCCAGAGGCATCCGCGCGCATCGCCGCCGATATAATGGCGATCGCGCAGGGTGTCGCCTCGACGCAAGCTGACCTCGAAATTCTGAGGAATGGCGTGGCTGACATCACCGAATGCCTCGAGGGCAAGATTCGAGACATGTAGGATCTTGTCGAGGCTGAGGTGAAGAGCGAAAGGCGAGTTTCCGATCATGAGACGCTGGAAGCCCACTTCACTAGGCTGAACTCAGCTATCAATGCTCGATTCATCGAGTTTGATGATCGAATCTTCCGTATGAACGAGTCTCGTGCAGGGTCGATCTCTGTGCAGCTCCAGGAGACTATCCGCACGATAAAGCGGTATCCTGATGCACTACATGAGATCTACCTTCAGATCTCCAACGCATATCGGTACGGTTCAGCAAACCGCTACCAACCGCATCGAAGTTATTCGCACTGAGGTGAGTCGGGTGCTCTACGATCATAAAGATTCGAGCGTACCGATCGTCTCATTGCCGATCTTACGGCTCGCGTAGTGCAACTGGAAGCCGGTCGCTCACAAGACCGCTTCTGATCACTCCACGCCTTCGAGGCAAGAACGAGCCCAATTCTTCGATATCAGCGATCATGATGCTGACGTTCCACGGCCGCCCGATCTGCCGCCGGCCACTGGATCGTTCTTCTCAGGACGTCCCCCCAGTGTGATCCCCAGATCTTCCTTGCTGGGGTGATCGATCATGGCTCTCCGCCCGGTTACAATGCTGCACCGGCCGAAAAGGCCTCAACTGTGCAGTCTCAGACGAGCTGTCAGAATCTTGATGAGATTTTGAGGTGAGCCAAGATGCGAGTTGGCTCTGAGCAGGCTGGGAGCGAAAGTCGCGCTCAGATTAATCCCCCTGGGCTGAACGCTGAGAATTTTGCCCAACAGTCAGCCATTTTTCGGGTCGATCTCCGATTCAGGCCGTTCCAAAAGAGCAGACCCGGAGCTACATCGCGACCTCCGCCAGCTATGGAAGGACTGGCTAGAGGCCCAGGACCTCTCTGAACCTGGGCTCCTGGAGGTGGCTGAGGGACAGCCGCTACCTTAAGCTGATCCGAGCCTTGCTAGAGGCTCCTCCGGCTAAAGCCTGGGAGGCCGCGCTAGCCTGGTTCCCAACTACTGTTCTGTTGAGGAACACCGGGAGTTCGCTAAGGCTAAGTTTGGAGGACGTGGCGGAGGGCCTCATGGCTGAGATGTCGCTAGGCGAGTTCAAGGAGCGCTATGGGGAGCACTCTGCTATCGCCGCGCTAGCCGTCATCGTGGAGGATGAAGCTAACGACAAGAAGCAGATCATCCACAACGCTACCGGACACAAGCTACGCTCCCCGGGGGCCCGGGAGAAGAAGCGTCTGCTAAGAGAGCAACAAAAAAAGGGCGACACTGCACGCAGCGAAGGAGCACGGCTACCTTGGCTGCCAGGTGGACGCCGAGGAAGAGGTCCCTGGGAACCCCGCTGCACAGACTGTGTACGTCCGCCTAGTGGGCACCGTGGGCCTCTCCTGTGCCAGCTAATGGCTAGGCATGGAGACAGAGTACCCCACGTACAAGCTAGGGCTCTCCCTGAAGCGCGCTATTGGTCACCTGGCTCCGCTCGCTAGCCCGTTCTGGGAAGGCCGAAGCAAGGTCCTTCGCCCAAGGGGGTTGGGGAGGCTAGGTTTCGCATCCATTGCGCTAGACTGGGAACCCACCATGATCCGTGTGCTATGTGGATGGCTAGCGGCTAGCGGACCGTCTGGAGGCCGGAGCCGCTACTGAAAGGGGCTGCACCTCTCAGCTTCTTCACTGTGACGGATATTACCCGCGGCATGTTCGCGATGGCACAACTGGCATGCTTCTCGAACTTTGAAACGCAAGCCCAGTTCGATGCCGCTATTGCGTCTATGTGGAGACGGTCCCCAAAGGCAGGGTCCCAGCCTCGAGATGCGAGGTCCCCGATTGCACCTGCCTCAATGCTCGAGAGGATAGAGGCCAGCCACCCTGGCCCCGATCTGCCTGAGCCCAAGACCGTTGATATGGCGGCTCTTGGCTATGATGTGGATGAGGATACGCGAAGGTGAGAGCCGAAGACGGAGCCAGTCGATATTGCGCCAGGCGCCGGTGAAGTGCTGAGCGCTAGTGCTGGGCTCGATCCGGCAGAGTGGCTATCCGCATCGGAAATCCGCCACACCGATCAGACAATCATGCCTCACACTCCCATGACCAACGAAGGTCCAGAGACCCCGGCTGGCCCTCCTTTGGCTGCTGACAACGATGAAGAGTCGCGGTCCGAGGAGGTGGGCGATGATGAATTGCAGTCCGAGGAGGAACCAGAGCCGGCGCCAGACGCAGAGGAAGACCGATCTCTCTGGCCGATCGCCATGCATCCGTGTCCGACATGTGGCACGAAATTCCCGGCTGGGCTGCACTTGTGCCACTCATGCGCAAAGCCGATCCACTACCCCGATGGAATGTTCTACGCTGATCAAAAGGAAATATTCGGGGTAGAGTATTATGGCGTCCGTGCGGAATGGCTCTGTGATGCCATTACTTCTCGCGACTCTGATCAGTACCGACTACACACATTCAAGATTCTGCGAAATTACCCGATTTCGCGATCACTGGTCGAAGATCACAGGCGACCCGCATTCTTCGGAGTCAGTGTGATTCAGTGTGCGTCCGTCGATTTGACAGAGGGCGAAATCGAGCTCTTCAAGAAGAGCGTTCGCGGAACATTGCAGGGTACCATCCGAGTTGACGTTTCGGTCGAACGACTCGTGGCAGGCTTGCCTGGGAAGGACTCAACGATGTCGGTGGAGGAGTTCTTCAGGTCGAACACTAGCGGTAGCGTCGCGGACACAGTGACCAAACATTACGGTTCTCTGTTCCTCAACTGCCGCGAGAAGCCTCTGTGCTTCTACGCCCAGTGGTCGGTCCACTGCCGAACGGCCTATCGACTGTGCCTCGAGAAGTCGTTTCTCTCACCTTACTATACCGGTGGGGAAGCCGGTGGTCCACCTGACGACGAGGTCATGGACGCGCTTGAGGCGGCTCACGATTCTTTGGTTCAGACCATCTCCAACATGCGTGAGCAGATGACACTCCGGTCAGAGCAGGAGGCGATGGTGAAATTCCGTGATGAAGAACGCGGAACGATTTAAACGATACCTCCGTATGGACAGTGAGAGTCTGTCGATGCTGCTCGCAAAGGTCACCCTCACCACCTGCTACGGCATTCCCCGCAAGGGCGAGATTGGTTACAACTCAGAGGACGAAAATGAGGACCCTCCTGAGAAGACCATCAGAGAAAAGGTTGGGAGGTGGAACGAAATTGACCCGATCGGCATGGTAGAGCCTCCGCACCACACCGACTGGGTACCGGGTTCCCGATGAAACGAAGAATCTGTCCCTCGGAGACGACTCCACACCAACTGCGATTGGGATGGAGTTCAGTAAGTCGTGCGAAGAAATCGGCCGAAGAACGAAGGAATCTATCGACAAGGATGTTGTTGTCGAAGGTGAATTCTTCAAGCAGGCCGAGGGCAAGATCCCCAGACGATCGGGAGACGATCCAGTCTTTGCGGAAACGCCCATCGATATCTTTGAGGCACTTCCGGAAGAGCTGGACGTGATTCCAGACGACCTCTACGTGGTTCGCTCGCCCAGAGTGAGTGTGCCCGAGGATCCTCGACAGAGGATCGCGCCTACAAAGCGCACTTCCTCTGCAAGTCAAGGAGCTGAGGAGCGAGACCCACAATGGAGGAGACAACGATACGAATCCAAGGGTCAAACTCGCGACCGCGGTGCCCATGGTACCATCCGATGATCTGCATCACCCGACGATTGAGCGATCATATCAGTTGTGTCACGCTTCTGATGCTCTTCCGATCGTCCGCCAGCAGGCCGCCGAGATGATTGCCAAGCTCGGTGCGCTTCCTAACGATGAAATCAACTGCGGACTCGCTGGTATCGTCCCGAGCGATGATCAGCACAGGGCCCAATTAATCACCGGCGTCAGCGTCGACTTCACCCGCTGAGGACATCAACCCTGGGTTTCAGGGAACGTCCGGGAGAACAGCATCCAGACAGCCCATGAAGGTTCGTCGCGAGGAGGAATGGGTACCCACGATGCAAAGAGGTACTCAGCGATGCCGCGGCGGATAGAGGGTGCAGGCCTAAGCGCAGCGATGAAGCGCGCTCGGAGCCGCCGCAACCGACAGGTGTGATGAGTGTTGCCAAGAACACGACTCCTCAGCAAAGAACGCGACCAACCGATTTCTCTGCTGACGATGATTCCATCATTCGCCACCACTGGCGGTGGCAAAGCCAAGGGGAAAGGAAAGCACGATAAAGGGAAGGGCAAGCCCGATAAAGGAAAAGGAAAAGGAGACAAGGGAGGAAGGAGACAGGATGGCAGCCGACCACCGAGGCCAAAAGGAGGTGAGTGCACCAGAAGCCCTCCGGCCACACGCTTTCGGTAGCCGACCGTTAACGATGCAGCGACGCGTGGTGTCATCACGCGGTGGATCCGGTTGATTCTACTTGACCCTCTTGACAAAACAATACTGTCGGTGGCCAGGACGAATCTGATGGTGAAGCTGTGTGTTGATACGACTTCCGCTGCTTCCTCAGCACTCCTTTGCCCTTGCCGAAGCTGAGAAGACCCACAGGGGTACAATGGCTAGCCATGGAAAATTTTCCTCGCGTGTCTCTCTCTTTTCACTGACACGCGATGCTGCCGATCCGCTGCTGATCTGAGCGCATTGCAAGCAATCGAGCCTGCGACGAAAGGCATTCTGCTATGAGCCTGCGATTACAAAGGCTGCGAATGTGTAGTGTGATACATAGGCACGATCATGGCACAAGAGTCGACCCACGTCTATCGTCCTGTGGCTTTCAAGCTATGCTGGTTTCGATTAGAGGCGTGGCTCGATGTACGATCAGAGTTCGGCTTCACACTTTTAACTCCGCTCTTCTCACGCGTGAGCTCGCGTCGAGGGGTGTGATTTGTCGCTGAACTTGAGAACACGTACGCTTGTGCACATGTTAGGATTCCTGCCGACTTTGTCTCACGTCGCAGCTTGACTGCTCAAGACCGTCCTTGCGACAGGTCCAGCAAAAGTCCGGCTGCTCCTGGGGTCCCCATCAGAAACTGGAAATCGACACGTCAATTGGATTGCGCTTTAACTTTAGCTCTGGTAGCTCCTCGTGCTTTGCTCTTGCTTGCTTCGATCTGCAATTGGTTGCCTTGGGCTTTGCGACCGAGAGTTAAGTGGAATCCTCCGCTTTCCACAAAAACATCTTCTCCAACACGCAAAGGAAATCCCTTGCGAAATCGCCTTCGAAGCCCTCTTCGAAGGGGGGCCCCCTCGTTGCAAATGGGGGGGGGCTGCGCCACCGCAATCCCCCTGCTCTCTTAAGCTGTGAAGAAATGAATAAACACGTCTTCTCCAACACACAAGAAGGAGAAAGCCACACGAAACGCTTCAGGGGGGTAAAAGCGAGAAAATAAAATAATAATGAATGAAACGTTTTCACCGACAAACAAGAAGGCGAACGCCAGACGTATTCGCTGGGGAGTAAAAAAGCAAGAAAGCAAAGTAAAGTGAACGTGAGTCAAACGAATAAATGAGGAAAAGCGTCTTCTCCGACACACAAGATTGAGAAGCCACACGAAATCGCTTTAGGGGGTAAAAGCGAAGAAAACAAAGTTATTTTTGGAAGGTTTGCAAACGGGGGGGTGCGCCCCCCCAACCCCCCGCCGCTTTTTCTAAACTGCAAACTTTGCTGCTTTCGCCCGCTTTTCTTAACTGCAAACCCTGCTGCTTTGTTAAGCTCTACTACAACTAGCGTAGTAGCAAAAGCAACAGCAACAACAACAACAGCGACAAAAACAGTGACACAACAACAAAAGCAGCAGCAACAACAACGACGACAACGACAATAGTAACAATAACAACGACAAGAACAGAAAGAATAAGAATAATAATATAAGAACAATAAGAACAACAGCAAGAACAGCAATAACAATAACGACAACAGCAACAACAACCACAACGATAACACTAGCAACAACAGCAGCAACAGTAATGATATCGGAATAAAAACAATAACAGAAGATAAATAAATGATACAAGAATACAACAATAATACATACTCATTAAACATAATAATAAGGCTAACAACAACCACAAGAAGAATAACAAGAACAATAGCAGTAACAACAACAACAACAGCCACAACCACAACCAAGGTAACGTCGGTTTTTCTCAGGACAACAACAACAACCAAGGTAACGTAGGTTTTCACCAGGAAGACGTAGGGAAACGGCACGGAAATCGGTCCAAAATGTAAGGACAACTGTCGTTTCCCCAGGAAAACCAAAGTAACGTACGTTTTCCTTAAGGTAACGTACGTTTTCCTGAAGGAAAAAATCTAGGGGGAATGGCACCAAATCCGTCAAAAATGTGAGTGTGTGGGGATTAGTGTTTCCCTTAGGAAAAACACACCAAAAAAAAGATCCACCGCCTTCCCTCCCACCCCTCAGTGTTAAATGACACGACCCCAATGAGCCCTTTAATGTTCAGGATGCTTTTATGAATGCGACGATGCCGAATGGCATTGGCTCAAGACTGGACGAATGCCCTGCTGCACAAAAGGAAGCAGACTGACGGATTGTTGATTGTGGGGAAAGTAGTTGGTCTTATAGGTCCCTCATAACTGTTTGATTGTATAGTGGAATTTTGCATGGTAGCGGAGCTTCGGCTCTGGAACCAGAGAAGAGTGAGAAAGAATGGACTTCGGAGTGAGAGGAATTGGTGGTGAAATCAAATTGTTTCCACCGCCGACTTACCACGGCGAATTGGACGAATGGGATGACTGGTCGTGGCAGCTGAAGCGACATGTAGGACTGTACAAGCCACTGGCCAAAACCATGATGGATGAAATTGAGACGAATGCACAGAAGGTTGTCACTGATTCACTGTGTGAAGCCTATGATGTGCAACAGACTGGCGCACAGAATAACCAATTGTCACTGTTCTCGAAACAATTGGCTTACATGTTGGCCCAGATCACTGATGTAGCTGCGAGAGCTGTTGTCAGGAATGAAGACACGGAGAATGGCTTTGAGAACTGGCGAAGACTGTTTAATCAGTTTTCACTGCCGAGCCGAGCTCGTGCAACGAATCTCTTGAATGAGGTCACTGCCTTTCGATTGAGGAGTGACCACCTCGAGAGTGACTTGAGTGATTTCATCATATTGAAGAACAGACACGAGAAGACCACTGGAGTGCCGTTGGACAATGATTTGTTGATCATCTTGATAATGCAGAAGACCACCGGTCCACTGCAGCAACACCTGAGGTTGAATGTCAGGAATATCAACACGTTCACTGAAGCCCTGGAGATTGTGTACAGCTTTATTAAGAGTAGGCATTTGGTTGTGTCGAGCAGGAATGACGGTCCAGTCGATATGGATATTGGAGCACTGAAAGGAAGGAAAGGATATGGAAAAGGAAAAGGAAAAGGAGGAATGTACAAAGGTAAAGGAAAAGGATTCAAGGGCAAAGGAAGGTTCAAAGGAAAAGGAAAAGGAAACAGCAAAGGTTTCAAAGGAAAGAAAGGAAAAGGAATGAAAGGAAGAGGATAAGGACAAGGATGTTTTATTTGTGGTGACCCGAACCACTGGAGCAAGGAATGCCCAAAGGTAAAGGAAGAATGTCAGCAACGACTGAGGAAGAAGGACAACAAGAAGGAAATCAAGAGGAATGGAGCCAAGATGTGGAATGGTATGGTGATGAATGGGATGAGTATGATTGGAGTCAGGAATGGATTGGTTCTCTTGATGATTGGTCTGGTGACTGGTTTTGGTCTGAAGATGACTGGAGCTGGTCCGATGACTGGTCATGGGGTCCTCAGGACTGGTGGAGTGTTGAGCAGCCGAGTGTGAATGCACCTTCAGGTTCGCAAAGCACTGTGAATGTCCCGCAGGATCCTACCAAGAATGAGCGAACTCCGAATGTAGCGGCCGTGACTGTCGATACTCAGGATCAGAATGCAGCAAGATCTTCCAGGACTGTTCGAGGCGCGAAACCTGGAATGATGACGAATCTGTTTGTCGGAGCTTGCTTGCTGATTGGTGCGTTGAGTGCTGGAGTGCCCCCGGTACCTAGCCTGAAGAAAGGAATGATGAAAGAGATGAACTCAATGAAGGAGTTCGACGTGTATGATGAAGTGTTGGTTAAGGACTGCACTGAGGAACAGGTCAATGAGGCCCTCGACTGCAGATGTATCAAAGTGTGGAAGAATGAGATTGACCTGAGGTGCAAAGTTGTTGTACGAGGTTGTTTCCAGAATGTTGAGAAGAATGAAGAAGACAACCTGTTTGCCTCGACACCTTCGCTCGTGACAATGAGATTGTTACTGTGCATGGCAATGTCTCGAAACTGGGGAATAACCCTGGGAGATGTGAGCACTGCCTTCTTGCATGCACCAACGTCTGGCGAAGTGTATGTATGGCCTCCAAAGGAGTTTTACCCGAATGGTGATTGTCTCTGGAAGTTGAAGAAAGCAATGGACGGATTGAGACAAGTCCCGAAACTGTGGCAGGAACACTTCGCGGATGTAATGATCTCACATTTGGGATTCAGGAGATGTAAGAGTGATCCGAATCTCTACTGTTACGAATCTGGGAAATTGTATGTGCTTGCGTATGTCGATGATCTGTTGGTCGTAGGTCGTAGGGACTGATGAAATGCGAAAGGAATTTATGTCTAGACTGTCAGAGGAGGTTTTGCCCAAAGAGACTGGTCAGCTTGTGCCAGGGACTGAGCACACCTTTCTTGGCAGAAGATTGCGACACAATGGTGACTCGATTGATGTGCGCGTGTCACAAACATACATTGATGCCATCCTGGATCTGTGTGGAGTGAAGAATGCCAAACCTGTTGCGACGACTGGTTCTGTGACGATTGTCAAGACTGTGTCTGACACACCTTTGAGCCCTGAAGAACACTCAGTGTACAGGACTGCGGTTGGAAAACTGCTTTGGTTGGCACTGATCAGAGGCGACATTGCTTATGCAACGAAGGAACTGAGTCGGGATGTGACTGCCCCGACAATGCAGAGTGTTGCAAAGCTTAAGCATTTGTTGCGGTATCTGATTGGTACCAAAATGTGTGTCTTAAGACTGCGTCCATCTTATCAGCTGTCTGATGGCAGCTGTTCGTTGGATGTGAATGTCTATGTGGATTCCGACTGGGCTGGATGCTCGAAGACTAGGAAGTCTACCAGTGGATCTACCGTGAATGTGCTTGGGTGCAACATGGTGAGCACTGCCAGGACACAAGGCACATTGGCATTGCCGAGTGGTGAAGCGGAGTTGTATGCAATTGGCCAAAGAGCGGAAGCGTTGTTCCTTCGGTCAATCCAGACTGGCGAAGAAAGTCAGTGTGATCGCTCACACTGATTCTACAGCTGGCAAATCAATGGCAGGAAAGAAAACAAAACATGTGGAACTGAGGTTCCTGTATGTTCAGACTGTTCAGAATCTGGTGCAAATGGGTTTGCTCAAAATGGCAAACAAAGATTGACGGTAGCAGGAACCCAGCAGACCTAATGACCAAATATGTGGCTACTGATGTTCTGCAACGACTGAAAACCCAGCTGGGAGTAGTCTCTAACTGGTAAGGTAATGCTGTTCCTGATGCTCATGACACTGATGATCATGTGAATCATGTTGCCGCCCTGAATGCTCAATGCATGCACCACCCTCCCGCCCGGAGTGCACACTCTCTTCACTGTGCGTGCATGTACTCTTCTTGCGCTGTGCGCGAATGTCTCCGTAGGCATCGTAGGACTGAAGTCCACTCCGAGGGACTGAGGCGCACGAGCTTCTAATTGCATCCGATTGCAGTGATTGCATCAATGCTGTCTTGTCTAATGTAAAGTGAAGCCGACTGCTTGTCATGACTGCATGTGCATTGTTGGTTTCCCTGAAAAGCCCCAAACCAAAGAAAGAGAGAGTGAGAGAATGAGAGAATTTTCCGATTCGAAATGATCGATTGGCAGAAATGCTGGATTTGCCGATCTCGAACGAGATTGGATTCGCACCGAAATGATTTTTCGTGTTCGGTTTCGTCGAATGTCGAATCGAGCGATTGCAAGTGTAGGTTCTGATGCAAGGGACTGTCTGAGACAAATGCCTTGCTGAGATCAACATGTTTCCCCCGAAATGTTTTCTTCTGAATGCTTCCTCTAGTGCGACTGTAGATTGCTCTGACTGCCTTTGCGACTGCCCTCCTGCCTAGACTGCAGCAATGGCCAACCTCTCAATGCCGACTGTCCCGGAGATCCGATATGAGTCGATCACTGGAGAGCAATTGGCAGTGGATGTGGCTGCACTGAGTGGCCTGAGTGTTGAGGAGATCAGGAGTGATGGAGTGCAAGCCTCATTGGTAGCACCGCATCTGACTGAATCGATTCCTGAGGATCGCCTGGATTTGATCCGACTGGCGACTGGCGAATCCTTCGTTCGCCCGACTGCCTTTCATCGAGTGACTGCTGCACCTGGTGCAAATGTCTTGACTGTGGATATTGAGATTGGGGATGATTCTCCGACTGATCCACCACTGGCAGGAAATCAGCGGATTGATGCAGCGCTGGGCATCTTGCCTGCCCCAGTGAATGACCGGCAGATTGCTTCGGATGATGAGCAGAATTCTGCTCCGAATGCCGAGCAGACTGCCTCTGCTGGAATTCCGCCGAATGTTCCAATGCCTGGAACGCAATGATTTCCCTGTGGAGTCTCTGCGCTTGATGAATGAGACCCTCCACACGCATCGACTGTCAAGGAAGGGTCCTGTGAACCGGGAAGTGTCAGCCGCACTGACCCGAATGGATCTTGGCAAGGAGTTGGCCAAGATTTGGCAGCTGAGTATGTCACGACTGACAGTGAGGAGCGATGCAGCAAGATCAGAATGGATGCTTGCGAACGGCGAAATGGCTAACAGAATGTATGTGGCCCAGACTGGGTTGGCTGAGGCCGTGTACCGCCGCGAATGGAATGACGAGTGGTCTCCCCCCTGTCCTTGCTCATTCCGGGCACGAGGAGGGGAGGACTGTCTGGCTGCAGATTCGAGCACCCAGACGAGCGCTCGAATGGCCCAATGTCCAGCCAGAGATTGCGAATGCATTCCCTAGGCATCTGCACTGTTCAGAATGGCCCCAGCGAATGCATGCTGGAGACTGGCTGGTGCTGCATGTCGCGTGCCGAGAGAATGTTTCTCGAACGAGGCGACTGGCATCTGGAATGGAAACTCTCTGCGAGTGCAAAGGAGAATTTGATCCATGACTTGGTGTATGTGTGCGATTGGATCATGCTCCCGCAGAGTGTTGGAGAGAAAATGTTCCACACTGGCACGATTGATCTCTCACAGTTTCCATGCCACCAGCTGAATGGAAGCTTCTGTGCACTGTCTGCAATGCGGAAGACTGTGCAATGGTTCAACCAAGGCTGTTTCGATGTGAATGCTGCGAATGAGGGCATTGTGTTCATTGTCCGCCGCCGCAGCAAGACTGAGGCGCAGAGGAAGTGGATTGAAGGATCCAATGGCAAGATGAAATTGGATAATTATTTCAACCGGCAATTCCCTGACCACATCAGTACCCAGAATGGCTACTTGGAGAATGATGTGGGAGTGGCCGGATTGCCAAAGAAATGGATCTGGAATTTCCCGGATGATGCTTCCCAAATGAGCATGGGAAACAGAACCTGGTTTTCTCTGTGCAGTTTCAAGACGTCTCAAATTGGACGTCACTAACGCTTATTTCCAAGGGAAGGTGATAGACAAAGCCACAAAGCGCTTTCATAATTTATACTATCGCAGCCTAAGAGCGGATTGCCCGGGCTAAAGCCGGGTGATCACATGCTTGCAAGAGCCGCTGTTTATGGGTCCACAGATAGAAGGCGCAGGTTCTGGAGACGCTTGAGACCGTTCCTGAAGCAGATAGGGGGGGCCAGGATTAACAGGATTATGCCTGCTTTGTACAGTTGCATCGACAGCTTCAGGCACTATGCAAAAAAAGAGGTGAAGCAGGACGATCACTACAACACCCATATTACCTGCAGCGGCATGATGCGGACGATCGAGAAGATTCGACAGGATTCAAATGAAGTCTGTGGCAGGCTCACCTGGACCAAGACAAGACGAGTGTACATGCCATAGCTTGGGCTTCGAACTTGGTTCGAAAGGTGTGCAAGAGCACCATCCAGGGGGCGTACTTCGCGCAACCGTAGATGACTTGCTTCGGGCTGGACTTCAAGATATGGGAAGCTACAGCAAGGACGTTTATAAAACAGATCTGGTTCACAGACTGTAAGCCATTGGAAGGAATCCTGAGTGTTCTAAACTCTAAAGATTTGGACAAACGTTTTCCACTGAGATAGCGTCCCTAAGGCAAAACATTTGGAGGAAGCAAGGTGAAAGATCGCCAAAGCGATGAAATGGATAGATAGGAACGTAATGGTGGCTGGTGGCTGACCCACTCACTAAGGTGATGGAACCAACCACATTATGCCGCCACTCGATAGCATCGTGAAGAAACGAGCTAAGAAACCCCAGAGGCGACTAGGGAATCTTGAGAAGGAGGATCCGCAGGAAGAGGACGACGGCCGGGCCTCGATCTTACGTCTCACGCTTTTGTCGCACTGCGAACACCAAAAGAAACGTGATTCAGTGCGTGTATAAATGGTGTAATCATCTGTACAGTGCTGAAAGATGCTGAAAGAGAGGGCCCGTTTGAGTCAAGCGGAAAATCGACCGGTCTTCGCAGCACGGCATGTTCGTTTCAAAGTGCGGGCATAAACAATGGATTAAAACCCCTTCACGATATTTCACGACTGTGTTTGCAATCTTGAACAGAACATGTTACGGAACGCCCGAGCGTACTACGGGCTTTAGTTGTTTGCTGCTTACGTTCAATTTGCACAAGCACAGGCAGTGGTCAGTTGCTTGCCGAACTCGTTAAACCAGCCGCTCGCATTATGTTTTGTTCTACGCCGCTCATCGAGCATTCAACCTGCACTGAGATGCACCCTAACAGTTTTTGGTATGGATTGGTGATTAGCGGTACCTTATCAGGGCCAAGATGGATCCCGAATTGCACGCCAAAGATAAGCAACCGGAATCAGCTCGCTATGCAAGCAAGTCTGAGCAAAGTACTTCATATCTAACCGCATTCCGACCCTTCGCTGCCTTCGCCGACTCCCTGGTCCCCGGACTCTCCACACTCTCTCTCTCGCTCCGTCGCACGGAAACACAAAACCAGTCTTTAAGACTTGCATCATCGAGCTGCAACTTGACAAGGCCGCCTGTCTCCAGAGCAATGGTTGCCAGCTGAGGGAAGCCCCGAGCATGTTGTGTTGTTTCAATTATGCTGCCGTTTGCATCCGAGTCTGCCGCGGCTGAACTGGAGCACTTCATTGGTTACGGTGGCAAACATCTTGGCACTGTGTGCTACCATCCCTCAGAGGTCATGCCCCAAGTCTCCATGCTCTCAGAAGCAGGCATCAAGTAAACGGTTTGTCCTCTTCTCTGCTACTCAGGCGGAGACGCTGATTTATGCGGCAGCTTCAGCCATCATTGTCGAGAACGTCAACGCCCTGCCCCTGATCACCACGCCGTGACGAGATAGATACACTATGTCTCGTTTCTCTCTCGTCATTCTTGCACGAGGACCCGCACAAGCAAGAGTTCCTGAGGGGGCACGATGCAGAGGCGCTATGGGCTTGCATCCAGCGCAAGTCCAAGCGGATGCACCTGTTCAGCATCACTGGTGGCCCATTTACAAACGGCCTGGTTGATGAGTTTGGACGGCCTAGAAAGCACGCCCTTGTCTAGAGTCTGAGGTTTAGTTTCTGAACGCTCGGACCGTGCTTGTAAAGCCAGATGCGGGTAGATACATGGGTAGAGGCCGACACGAGCCATTCAAGCGTCCTGGGACGTATGATGTGAAGGTTTCAGCTCTCGACGTTTCGCTGAATGGCAAGCTTCTGGCGAGTGGCCAGTCCAAGCCTCGGAGAGCAAAACGACAGAATACCTTTCAAAAGCCTAGGCCTCGACCGCTGAGCAGCACGCTTTGCATGAAGTCCGCTGCTGCGCTGCTGTCTCTACTCGCTCTTGCTCTGGATCTGTTGACGACGCACAACTTTTGCTGAGCAAGCTCTCCTTGAGGCGTTCCTGTCCCTTGTGTTCTCCCCTTTTGTCGTCTCATCTGCTGCACTGGGAGCCCGTTTGAAGCCTCAGTGGCCTTGATCGGATCTGTGCGGAGAGATGCAGCTCCTGAGCGTCCAAGCGGCTTGAGCACAAGGACAAAAAATTGATGAGGAAGCTTCCTTCCAAGCCGGAGCACGCTTTCTGAATGTGCGGAGATAACCAGACCGCAAAGCACTATGCTGTGGCATCTCGAATCCGAAATTGTGTGGGGTTCCGTGTTCTCGAACCCCTGCCGACATTGAAAAATGTGCACGTGCACCTCAGATATCAAAACCAGGAGCCATCTGACCTGGTCTCAGGCTCGGTTCGCCAAGCAGGAAGGGAGCAGTTGCGCCACATTCTCAGCCGCTGCCTGCTCATGCTTGTCAATGTTTGTGCGTCTGGCCAGACAGTGGAGCATCGCGAGGCCCGTGGTAGTTTGGGATTTTGACAACCGGAGTCGGTACATCGACTTCCATGGTCGCGGGCCAAGTTTTCTATCAACATGAAATGCAACTGTAGTCTTGCGAGCTCTCGCCAACGGAGGTCTAGCACACTCAGTCCTTTGCGCTCGTGGCTTAGACTTGGGGCATTTGGGGCAACTGGCAGACTGTCGAAAACCCGATCGTATGGGCAAGGTCAAGTTTTCGCCGGATGGACGCTTCCTCGTTGCAGCCGGTGCCAACCAGATGCATCTTGGCTCGCAGTGTTCGTGTAGGGATTCTGTGCAACAGTTCCGTGTTCAGGCTGTACGTCTGGGATGCCAGGAACTCGGGCCTTTCCAGAATTCCTATGTGTGCGGAGAGCGCATAGCAGAGATTAGTTTCGCGGCAGGTGTCAACCGGTGAGGTCGTCTACAATCGTAGGCTGGGGCTGGGACCCGGGTCTTGTTTCCTTGCACTCTCAAAAGTGCATTCGTTCGCAGGACAGAAAGCCCATGCTTCCTTGGTGTTTGGGGTCCCATTCTGGAAACTGGGTGGTGGCCTGAAATCGCAGCAGTAGCATGCCACACGAGGCAGGGTTGCGTCAGGTCATGGTGAGAATGCAAGTGTTTTCGCGCCACTTCGTCGCAGAACGCAGCATCTTTTCATCCAGAGTGTCTCGGGACTCGGGTTCCTCTGTAACATCAGATTGGTCGACCAGTTTCTGTAAATCGCATCTGGGGCCCTCGACTGCGCAGGCTCACGGAAGGTGAGTTTTTTCGACACTCTGGTTTCTTTTCCCTTGGGGCTGCCGAAGCCACCCAATGACTCTACTCTACTACAGTTACTACAGTATCAGAACTTCTGTTGCAGGGCCCAGGGGCCTCGGGCTCCCAATGCCTAAGCAGAGCAAGCTGAGCTGTGAGTGGGCTGGCACTTGTTTGCAGCGGTTTCTACTGTGCTTTTCTGTCGTCTGTTCATTTGCCTTTGCCCCAAACCATGCGATTTCCACCGCCTCTGCACGAGTACCAAGATTCTTCTCCAAGCCACGGGCTGTCTCACATTGAAGCTTCGTCCACACACGAACATTTTGTGACTGAGTACGAGCATACCGAATGTTTCCTCCCTGTCGTTTGTGCATCTTCACACACGATCCCTGACCGCTGGTCGGCGTTGACTCTCCCATTCGCCGCCCACTTGCTATCTCATTATCAATTAGATTACGTTTAAGTCAATTAACCACAGGGTTGATCAGTGATGCAGCAACTTTGAATTCCTGCTGAGTGCATCACCGAGGCGATATCCGTCCTATCAGTCTATGCCCAAGTTGCCGGGGGAGATGCATGTCACTGTAAGGCGCTAGAAGCTTGGCAAGTTTGGTCGAAGTTCAACTTTCCCAGGCTTTGCACCACCTATGACAGCCAAGTTCTGTACCATCTCATGAGCTTCGACATGCGGCCCTGAAGCTGAGACCAATGGAGTGCAAGTCGTGCCAGACGGGAGAGAGCTTTCAGACTGGCCGAAGGTCGATGTCATATTCGCTTGGCAGTGATGCCATGCAGCCAGACACCAAGACAATGAATCTTGGCTTCATCCCCTGGAAGCCACGAAACTCTGAGATTTCCTCCCTCTGGCCTGCAGCGGAAACACATCTGCGGTCTGGTGGTCGCAGACTTCCTGATAACAGGCATCGTCAACACAGCATGAGTGACCATGCATATTCTTCGCACCTGTTCGTGCATCGGAGTGGAGCAGGTACTTCTGCTGGAGATATGTGTGTGTTCAGCTTGAAGACGAAGGACTGCCCAGAAGCCGGAGACTGTATCTACCCATTGACAGCATCGGAGGTTTTCCGCACGGCGGTCCCCATTTGCAACAACGGTGGAGCACTCAGACTATAGCTGATCGTCTGCGTCACGGATGCATGCCGCCCACTCTGTTGAGGTGTTACAGGGATAGCGCAGATCCTCGGCAGCGTGATCTCTGCCAGATTCAAGTCCGCTTCAACTTTGGATGCTTCAGGTATGGAGACTTCCTCTTCGTGGCACGATACTAAGACCTTAAGCCCATTGAAGCGTGAGGAGAACTCAGAGCCCAGGCTGGCGGCGACGGGAGGGTAAAAGCCGTTCGTGGCTTTGACACGCATTGGGACGTCCTGGACTTATGCCACAGCGTGTGTCTAGTTGCGTGCTTCGGCACCACGTCTGGCGGTCTCGGCAGGTCCTCGCAGAGAATGTTCTAGAAGCTGGAGTGACGGTCATGCCCTGTTTTTTCGCGGAGCAGCAGTTATCTCCTTCGCAAGCTTGCTGCGTATGTCTTCAGGCACTCACGCCTTCGGCCGATGGTGCGGAACTAATTGCGGGTACGAGGTCCATGCTGAGCTGGCGAAGCGTCCAGGCAGTGAACCCACGATGCAGGAATGGCAAGATGTGGAGACTTTTGTCCTCGGATCTAACAGCCACCTTGCAAAGTGCCTCTCACACTGGTGAGGCCTGCGGCCTGCTGCACTGATCTGCCATTCTATAGATGTTTTGCTACAAGTGACTCATCCACAGAGCAGGCAGGCATGACGCGCACATTATTTTAGATTCCCTGGATTGCTTTGGCATCAATGAAGTTGCTGGTGCTTGCAGCTGCATACGTTGTTACATGTAAGTTACGGAGGCAGACGCAAAGTGCAACAGGTGTCCTGTTAACATGGTTCTTCCAACAATGAACTCCGTGGTATTCACAGGTGACAGATATTTCGTTTGGAGCAAAGAGCGATGTGGTGTGCACCACATCGGACGCCGGTGAGGCCAGATGCTATCAAGTTCTAAGATGCGTCGCACTGCTCAAACGAAGAGGTCTTTCTCCTGGACCTTTCGGACTACATGCCCGTCACTTCGGCCCTGGTGAAGTCACCAGTTCGAAGTGCCGTCGTGCCTTAATCTTCAGCCCAAGCTGATGACGCTTTGGGAAGAATTCTCCAAAAGGTCATTGCGAGCAATGGAGAGATCCTGGCTGGTTATGTCGCATGGCTTCAATCAGATCAGCAGATCAGTTTGATCGTTCGCCGTTGGCCGCCCAGTGCCACTACAGACGCCAGGACGACGGCTTCCTGCGTGCCTGGTCTGCCGAGAAGGGCAGCAGCAGACTGCTGTGGCAGGTGAACTGTCACAGGCGGGACACAGGCTCAGGATTTGTTGAAGAGAGACTGTCGAAGCAGGCAAGGGGTGACAGTCGTGCGGGAGTCCGCCAACTTCATCGTGACCGGTGGTGGAGACAGTGCTGTGCGCAGACGGCTTAGCCGCACGTCAAACACAAATCGTCGCGACATTCGGCACATCTGAGATTCTACACATTCTGCAGCTTTCCCCGTGGGTCAGGCTTCTGGCAGCGAAGTTCGAGGGAACTCCTCTCGTCGGAGACTCACTCTCCTCATGATCATTATATGTCCAATAAATGAGATACTAGAACAATGGCGCTCCAGGTCTTTCCAAAACCATCGCAAGCCAGTAGCTGATCTCGTTTTAGACGAGGCTCGTCACGACAATCAATGGTTTACGGACATGTTGTCTGCGGAATCTTCGGAATCTGTTTCTGCCCTAGCCTGCTTGGTTGATGGCTTCGTGGCCCGTTGTGGCAGCTCAGCGCCTTGAAAGCTTCATTTTGGCCTTGTGGCCCTGCGCTGCCTGCATTACATGGCTGTTGTTAATGGCAGTCTTGTTACTGTCAGCAAAATTTCGGGGAGCAGTATACATTGACCGCTACTGCTGCTGCTGCTGCTGCTGGTACGACGAGGGCTGCGCTTAGAACTATTGCGACTGCAGCCACGATTGTACTACTAATACTGCTGTTCTCTACTACTACTACTACTACTACTACTACCACTGCCACTGCCACTGCCACTGCCACGGCCACGGCCACTACCACTACCACTACCACTACCACTACCACTACCACGACGACTACGACTACTACTACCGCTACTACTACCACTAGTACTACTAGTACGACTACTACCTACTACCCACTACCGACTACCCTCTACCCACTACCTACTTACTATGACTTACTACTACTCACTACTCCTTACTACTACTTACTACTACTTACAATTACTCACTACTACTTACTACTACTTACTACTACTCACTACTACTTACTTCTACTTCCTTCTACTAACCACAACTAACCACTACTACTAACTACTACTAACTACTACTAACTACCACTAACTACCACTAACTACCACTACTATCTACTACTAACTACTAACTAATAACTACCAACTACTAACTACTAACTACTACTAGCTACTAACTACTAACTACTAACTACTAACTACGAACTACGAACCACGAACCACGAACCACGAACAACAACAACAACAGCAACAACAACAATAACCTACTACTACTACTACTACTACTACTACTACTACTACTACTACTACTACTACTACTATGCTACACTCCTACGACTTCTCCTCCTCCTACATCTGCTACAGATACTGCTACTTCTACTGCTCTTACGGCTACTACTATTTCAATTGGACGCAGTGCGAGCGGGCTCAGCACTTTGTGGGCGATTGCCGCATGATGCACTCACTTCGTGTGAAGCCGGCTTTGTGATCAACGGTTAAGACAAGTAGCCCTTGAACTTTAGTCAGCTGGAGTGCCTATGGGGACGGATCCACGTCACGCTGCACCGTACCACTTAGGGCCGTCATGCACTTGAGACTTCGTTCCCTGTTCAGCCGAAACAGGATAGCCTGTGACGGATGCTTCGTATCCCAGTGGGACCGACGAGCGCTGAGAGGTGCCGAAGACCTCCACGAGACAGGACCACGGTCAGGCCACATCCTCGAAGTTGAGGGGAATGAGATGTAGGCGGTAGGGTTTCCGCTTCCGCGCAGTGGAGGGAGTCATTAGGCTTCGGTCTTCTGATGAAAGCAGCGGATGGCGCTACTACCAGTGCACTCACAAAACTTTGCATCACTGCGCAAGAATTCATTCAAAACAGCATGTCGCAGGACAGTCGTAAGAAGCGAGCCGGTACGGTATCGAGGTCAGGTCCTCACACCACGCCTTCTCAGGAGGACAGGCAACTGTCCTCCTCCCAGTCGCAAAGAGTTAATGGCACAGCCAAACAACTCCTCTGCACGTGGCACAGCCTCTCGCAGAGCAGGACATTACAGTCATGTCATGGAATGCGGGCCACCTAGGCCAACAGCAGTGGGGAGAGCTCAAAACCTGGAGCAGCAGACGCCGATCAGCACTGCGATGTCCTCGTCCTTCAGGAGACGCACTGGAAGGAGTCCTCTGAATTCAGGGTTTCCGGATGGCACTGCGTCTCCTCGGCCTCGACTCCAGAACACAGCAAGCAGCCTAAGGCTCCTAACGCTCGGCGCAAGTCTCGTCGGAACAATCAGGACGGACCATCAACCACTAGAGCAGATGGAGTCATGATTTTGTTCTCGCCGAGGTTTGATGCTAAATGCATTCGCTTGAAGGAATGGTTGCAAGGCAGAGTACTCGAGGCGCGAGCAGTCCTTGATGGCGCCCGTATCGTCGTCGCGGCCATCTACAAACATGTCTGGTCCGCAGCTAAGACACTACAAGCTAATAAGGACGACCGAGCTCAAGTGCTCTCGGCCCTCGCTATAAGGTAGTACGGCAGGTTCCCAAGCGGGACTCCTTTATCATTGCTGGTGACTTCAACACTTCTCTCAAAACGCATACCGCGCTGATAGGACAGCGGGTCCTCGCACCGGCTGAGAAAAGGCAAGATGAGCAGAACCTGACCAATCTCCTGGTCAAAATCAGGCTGGTTGCCCTCAACACCTGAAAATGTGCCCAGACACACACCTATGACCAGGGCACGGCTACTCAAATAGACTACATCTTGACCAAGGAAACGAGTTCAGGGTCCAAGGCCAAACAGGTAGTTGGAAGCAGGGACGTCACTTCCCTGTCCTTGCGGAAGCTCCCATCATCAGACATTGGATGCTCCAAAGTCAACGAGGACCCAGGCAGCAGTACGATGTGGCGGCCTTACAAAAGTCTGTTCGCACGCACGACAGTAGAGCTCAAGAGATGAAGCAATGGGTCGAGGACCGCATGCAGTCATGTGCTGAACCCGAGGCTTGGAATGCATTGCTTATACAGGCTACGGAACTGTTCTATCCGAAACCTGCCCTCAGCAGGGAAATCCCGCTGAGCTACCAGTGACAAAGCGCATGTGGCTGACAGTCAGATGCCTAGCTACACTTCTAACACATCCGTTTCCCAGTCCCCCCCGTCAACCTTGTGGCACAGCCTACCCTCCCCCTCCCCCTACACGGCGAGCAGTCAGCGCTAGGCTCTCAAAGGCTGGAGCTGGCTCAGGCCGAACACAAACAGGCCGTCAGGCAATCCAAGAAGGATCGGATTGTGCGCTTCCGTGAGGAAGTGGACTCGTCCCTCGCTGAGGGTGACCGACATCTAGCCTTCAAGACCCTCAAGCTGCTACAACCCTGGAAACCAGCGAGGCGTTCGCAGCTGAAAGGTAAAGAGGGCATGCGACAATTGTGAGCCAGGTTTTTTCGGCGCATGCTCCCCTGCTTCCCTTGCAGGGACCTCTCCGCAGCCTGGACATAAAGAACCTCGACCAGCACATCCACTCTACCAAACCGGGTAAGGCTGTGCCTGAAGGGTCGGCGCCGGCAGCATCTTGGCGCGTATGCCGCAAATGAGTTGCGTCGCGTCGGCCATGATTCGACGGCAGGCAGGCGGAGACAGTCCCGAAGCCAGGCAAGCCGGCTGACAAACCTTCTAACCTCACCTCTCTGAATCCTGCGTCCGGATGCCAAGGGCCTGGCCAGCCGGAGCCGCAAGAGAATCCCTTCAGCCGCGCGTCATGACCAGTCTGAAGGACATCCGGCAGTTTGCTTACCTCCCGGGTCGGGGCCTCTCTGATGCCCTGGACCGGGTAGTTGCTCACCTGAGAGAAGCTCGCACCTTACTCCAAAATACCTCTCCTAGCCGACACGCTCTGCAGCTAGGGGCTCACGTTCCAGATCTTGTTGGTGGCATCACCTTTAGTTGGATTTGAGTCAGGCGTTTGATACAGTCTCTCGCCAGGAGATCATCAGCCTCCTCCACTCGGAGGGAGCTGATGGGGACACAGTCCGCCTCGTACAAGCGCTACATCATAAGTCCAAATATGTCTTGAAGGCCCAAGGGCCACCGCGTCGGTGGAAACCACGGCTGGCATAAAACAAGGGTGTAAACTCTCTCTTGACAGGCCAGCTCTTTCTTTTTCGCTCCTTGGTTCAGCAGTTTGGCACGGATCAGGTGCTGAATGTTCTTACAGGATACGCGGACGACCTCACGGCACAGAACATCGTCAACAAACATTCGTGTTGGGTTATCTATGCGAAGGGAGAGAAAGTTAAAGGATGGCGCCTTGGCCCCAACAAGACCTTTCCTGCTTTCCAGTGGGCCCCCTCCAGCAAATACCTCGGGGTCATGATCTCTTATGGCCATTTCGAGCTTCAGACCCCTTCTTTTTCGCATTGGAGAACCCAAACAGAAGTTGCACCTTGTTCGACAGTTTGTGTACAACAGAAAAGTAGCAAGCACGAAAGCGCGCCTGAAAGTATGGATGAGTACAGTTCACAGCACGCTCATGACAGGGCTCTCGGACACGGGATTGAGCGAAGATTCGGCCAAATTTCTTCGCAGCTGGTACGCTTACAAGATGAGATCAGTGTTGAACATGCCAGTACATGTCTCTCGAATATCCACTGCTGACTTGTACAGGCTTCACGACATTCAGGACCCGGTCCAGGCAATCCTAGCCAAACTGAGGAAGCGCCTGCGAAAGCTTCTGCGCAAAAAAACTACGCGGCTTGCATCTGCACCGCTCGCGCCTCCATCCTGGCAGCATAGAGCGCTTCACCCCATCATGCTTTGACAAGAAGCTCCACGCAGTGGCAGGCATGCCGCAATGTGCGGCCTGCCTGACAAAGCTCCGTCAGTGGAAAGGACTGCGAGATCACCTCCTTTCAGGTGCCTGCCCTGCACCTGAGCGATTAAAGGACCTGAAGGATGACGACGCTAGAAGCACACACCCAGACGTGGTTCAACTGCATCAGCTTCGTCAAGACATAGTTGGGCTCCCCCGGCATCAGTTAGGTGAGCTAGCCCGGCGTGAGTCGGCTGGCCTTCTCAAACATAGATGCCTTGTGTGCAATTTTTGGACGCCTGATCGTACCAAGGTCAAGTCTCACTTCAGGCAGGCCCACCCTCAGGACTGGCATCGGCTTCACGACAGGTCGATTCGCCTGTGTCAGGGATACTCTCCCCAACTGGCGGCTAAGAATCCCCTTGGTCAGTTCTGCAAGAAGACGGTATACGACCGCAGACAGCATCCAGAACAGTAACAGTGTGTTGTCCTGTACCGGGTATCTGTGCAGTGGCTCAGAAATCAAGTTGTTGACGACCTTTCTGTACCGCCGCAGCCCAAGCCCGAGCCCAAAGCAACCCCCCTGCGCAGATTTTTTGCTCCCACATCATGTGGCACAGCCTCCCAATCAAGTGGCACAGCCACTACACCGCCTCAGCTAGAGGCGAAACGTCAGAACGGCAGCCGACAGCACCAATTTCGTGTTTTGTCAAACACTGCCACCTCCTGCTATGCGAACTCCCTCATGCAGGCTCTGGATCTGGGCTCCTTCCAGAAGACTCTGGAGATCATCTCCAGCCCATCTGACTCCAGACCGCTCAGTCTGTTTAGCCTTTTTTGAGTTCAGACAGCTGCTTACAGGCTGTACTTAGATTTGTGGCGCAGGCTGTGGATTAGGCGCTGTAGGGAGACGTCCGCAAAGAATTTCGATGCCCCCTACCAGGGCTGCCGGACAGTGTCTTCGCTGCAGTTCAGTACGGCTCGGGTTCGCAGTGCGACAGAGCTCGCGAACCTCTCGGAGGTGTTGGACTACCCGGCTTTGTGCATCCGAGAGCCCCCGTCCTGGCAGGTACGCAAACTGAGGTGGCCGCATGTACAGGAGCGTAAGGGCTCCAGGAGTTCCTTGGCGGTGCCAGCCAGCAACAGCCTTGACGGGAGAAGCTAAGTCTGGCCTGTTTGGCCAGGGGAATCTGTTCTAAACTCCTGTAATAACGTTGTAGATGGATGCTAGGAGTCCGTCGGTCCAAGGTCTCTAAGGAGACTCTCCGTAGTACAGAACGGATGCTTGGAATCAGACTCCGATGATGCTTTTGTCCAAAGGCAACTGGTAGTGAGATCAGCAGGTATAGACGACATGCTCTTGCAGAGCCAATTTTTCGAGAGCTGTACTTCCTATCACTCGTTCCTTGGAGGAGCGAGTGGTCTGATCGTTCGGATGCCAGGCTGTTTTTGCTTGAAAAAAGGCAGGCTGTAGCTGTCGATTGTCATTGCGTCGTAGGTGCACTAACTCTTCATAAGGGCTATCTAACTTCACGTACCTTCAACTATCATCCGTCTGAATAGTAGTTGATGCGGATGGCTCTATTGACACTTCTTTCACATGAGAACTGAGTGTTGCGGGCGTCTCGGTTTTTTGGTGTACGCAGACGTTGTCAAAGAGGTGGCTTTGCCGAGCTGTTGTCGTCGCTAGGTAGAGCAAAACCAGGGACATGACAGTGGTTGACTCGCATGTCTTCGGCGAACTCTCGTTGAAAATGTTGGCATGCGCTATGAGAAAGAGAACATATTTCTTCCGCAAATCCTGAACCAATGCTTGTTTCTGAACGAACATGGTTCGAGCAAATCGCGAGAAATTCGAACTCATGTTGTGCGAAACCATGGACCCCAGAGTCGTCCGGTCCTCTTGCTGGTGCCGTGAAGATGTAATGAAATCGGCCATGTTGAAGTTTCAGGTGTTAGCGCATTGCTCGGTGGCAGGTCGTTGTTTTTGAGTATTTGGCTGGACATGTGCACACCACGCCAGTTTGCTTGAAGGTTGGTGGTGCCCACGTTCTGATTAAGACACAGTTTTACGCAATGAGCAGACAACCAGCACTTGTTGCGAAACAAACCAGAAGCATTGCAGACTGGGTTTTCCAATCGCAGGAAGTCTTTGAAACCCACAAAGCGAAGCTGTTGGGTTTGGACCGCTACTTCTTCATTGACCAAGCGTTCATCGCGCACCTGGCGGGTGACGGTGGGCAGGCAGCCTTGGAAGAGCGATTCTTGCAGACATGCGTGCCAAGCTCTGAGGTTCTCTTGGGATTGCTTTTCTGCGTGCAGAAGAGCAAAGAGTTTCGCGAATCGGTCTTGTACCAGTTAAGCAACGCCGGAGCTCAGGGATCCATCGACGGGGCTCACCAGCTGCTTAACAAGATTGAGCAGGGCTTAGCCATCACTCTTGATGACAAGGCCACTGAGTTCACGCAGAAGGTTTTCGCTCGGATCCAGCACTTCGTGGTGCACACAGAGAAGGGTGAGATCAAGTATGACGACAGTGGCAAGCTTGCGCAGTCAGAAGACTTAGGAGCCATAACTTTGGGCGCAGATGCTTTAAAGAAGATTTGGCAGCAAATCAAAGATCAAGAGGCCAACGCACTGAGCTTGAAAATTTTGGAGCCATGCGTAGTGTATGACAAAAGAGGCTTTCGCAGAGACGTTCGAAGAACAGGGTTCCGAAGGGCGCTGGTGCTGCAAAAACTTCTGGCGCCAAAGGCTCGAAACGCAAAGCTGCAAGTTCTCAGGCAGAAGACGCTGCCGCCAAAGCAGCTAAGTCACTCTTCGGCTAGTCTGCGTGTCAGTGTGCGTGCATCTGCAGAATTGTGCGCTATGTCCTTGCCACCCGCAACATGAGATCACCATCCCAAATTGCAGTATTGTTACTAAAGTGTGTGGGTCCTGGTTTGCAGATCGATGCAGGGCAGAGCACAGTGACATGCTTAGAATGGGGTCGCTTGTCACGCAGTGCACCGCCAGCTTTCAGAAAACCCGGCCGCAGCTTGCGAGGCAGTCCGTGCAACTTCGTTGGCAAGTGCTGAGTCCTGCGACTTTTCTGTTAACTTTGAGGCCTCATGTTTGCTTGGTTTCGGTAATGTACCCGTAAGTCTGCACGAGTAGATCCGATTACTCTGCGACGTGTGCAGCAACAAGTCCAACTTTGTAGCCTCAGCAGTCTGTCCAACTTTCGGAGTGGTCAATGAACCTGTGCAGTTCAGTAACACCACGCCAACTCATCACACCAGCATTTTATATCTTCTCGGCCGTTTTTTAACGTGAAAGCTTCAAGCCGTGCTTCTGCAGAACCCCCAAAGGCAATCGAATTAGGAAGAAGTCCTTCAAGCACGCTTGCAATCAGGTTGCTGTCAGTCAGCACCCAGTTTCATACCGGGGCCAAGTTTTGACCCCTGCTTTGCTGAGGCGGATGGGTAATTGCCCGCCGCAGGCCCGCACAAAGGCAGCCTACACCCCGCGCGCTCGTGCAGGCCGCGCTACGCAGGCGCTACGAGTTTTGTCGTGGAACGCCGGCCACCTTGGCCAACAGCAGTGGTCTGAAGTGATGTCCTGGCTCCTGACTGAGGCAGCGAAGCTCTGCGACATTCTGGTTCTGCAGGAAACACACTGGCAGGCGACCGCAGAGTCCACAGCTGCAGGAAGGTATTGTGTCTCGTCTGCCTCACCAGACGACACGCAACAGGCAGGTAAGCGAAGAACTCGCCGCGGGGGCACTGCCCAACTACCTACGTCATCGGAGGCACTGCCTGACGACGACGGAATGGCCCCTGGCAAGCCAGGGCCATCTGTCACAAGGGCAGACGGAGTAATGGTGCTTCTGTCTCCTCGTATTCCAGCCAAGAGCGTGCGCTGGAAAGAGCATATATAGTAGGTAGAGCTCTGGAGGTCAGGATTCGACTGGCAAGGAGCCCGGTACCGCACGGTGATGTCAACAGCTCCCTGTCACGGCATCCCGATACAGAGTCACAATCGGCCAGTACAGGCGTCCATCACACCTGTACGCCACCGGCATCTGCCCGGCCCCCAGATCAAGACGCTACAGCACATGACTCGGCAGCCCTCCAGGAAGCCCTTCGCACAGGCTCGTCACAGGCTCAGCAGATGCTTGCGTGGGCTCAGGAAAGGCTGGACCTTGCTTCTGGCCTTCAGGAATGGGGTGCGCTCCTGATCCGTGCCACAGAGCATTTCTTTCCCAAAGCAGCGGTGGGGTCCTGAAACGGTGGCTGCTAGGCGGCTGTGGCGATCCCGACACGGAGGCACTGCCCAACCGCTGACCGAGTCGCAAACAGCGCCGCGTCAGACCTTGCAAGAACAGCACAAACAGGCTGTCAAGCAGGCCCGAAAGGATAAGACAGCCTGCTTCCTGGCTGAGGTAGGCCAGGCTCTAGCAGCAGGAGACCAGCACGTAGCCTACCAGACGCTAAAGCTGGTCAAGCTCTGGAAACCATCCTCAAAGCTCAACTCAAGGACCATGCAGACTTTCTCTTCAGCCCCTCTAGTGAATTACAAGAGCTAGGCCAATACGCCAAAAAGGTCTTTGCTGCCCATCCCGCCACTGACAGATCTATGCCCCAGCTAAGCCCTGTCAAGCTTGCCAAGCACTCCGGCGGCAGCCTGGAAGCTCTGTGCACAGCTAGTATCTCAGGCCTTGGCCCAATATTGCGAGACCCTGGAGGAGCAGCAGGACCTGGACGACGGGCTCACACGCGCCGCTTGGAATATGAAGGCCAGACGCGAAGCGGCTATCCCACTTGGGAACCAGCGTATCCGGATCGATCTCATCTCTGGATAGCACCTCATTCAGGGGCTCCGCCCTGAACTCGCCCGTTTCTAGCTCATGGAGCTTTCGCTCATACATGAGGAATCGGCCATCATGCTTATCCTCGGGCTCGCCGAACTTCTGGGCAAAGGCTTGCCTCATAGCCATGTATTCGGTTTGTGGGATGGGTTTAGCCCATTCCCGCATCTCGCTAGCAGCTTCTCTATCTGCCTGCTCTCGGGTTCTAGTTCTAGCCTGGGCGGCTCTCCACGCAACGACAAAAGCAGCAGCCAATGCCCTACTCGCCAGGCTAGCCTCAGGCTCGATCGAGAAGTCCTTCGCTAGCACCGATTTGAGGTCAGCTTC
>BGNK01001714.1:104295-132321 GCA_003297005.1 Symbiodinium sp. clade A Y106 | reverse complement strand
GGAGATGAGTGTGCTTTTGGGAAAACAGCAGGCGCTCCAAATGTGAAATGCTGCTCCTCTGAGGGCACGCAAGCTCCCCTCCTGGGCTGCCACTCGTCACGAGAAGTTGCAATGCCGTCTGCATGACGCGCGTCAGCGAAACGGAACAACAGAAACCTGCACAGCCGAGGCTGGGCGAAAAAAACGCCACAGGCCTTGCACGGACAGAGTTGTATGCGTCGCTTCTTAGCACTCCGCGTGCTGTGAAGGTTGCCGCAGCCCCCTTGAGCGCGGTTGGCGAGGGATCGTCGGTCGGAGGCCGTCCAGTGCCGTCCGTTGCTTCTGCGCACCTTCAGGATTTGCCTTGTGTAGCCCGCACATCATGTCGGAGTGCTTCCGTGGAAATTTCAGCATAGCCGGACTTGTTTACAATCCGCCTTGGGATTGACAATGATTGTGTTGTCGCAGAATGTCACAGGGTTGGTTTCATTATTCTTGTTGCAGAGCCCGGTGGAGGCATCCAGAACAGCTGGAAGCCAGCTGAGCAGCGGCCTCGGCCGTTNTGTGGTCAGTGCTGTGAGAGCATGCCAGTAGGCTGGCCAAGATCGTCGCGGCAGGTCTCTTAGTGATGGAAGTTGCGCAGCATGGTCATGTAATCGCGTGAATCGCCGAACGGCGCCGGTGCCGGTGCCATGCGCCAAGGTACTGGTATGAGTCCGGGTCCCGCCAGAACAACTGGCGGGACACTCACCAGCCCGGCCCTCGGGTCTATGGTTTCGATTTCTAGAAACTGGCCAAGCATTTGTTCGGGAGCAGCGCGAATCAGAAGGAAAGTCGTTCGCGTCTGCTCCTGCTGAATCAGCGATGCTCAGGAGCTTTCACGGATCAGCGACGGGGTCGAACAAATGGGTCTGGCGCGCTCTGCGCTTAGTTGCCNGCGAATCAGAAGGAAAGTCGTTCGCGTCTGCTCCTGCTGAATCAGCGATGCTCAGGAGCTTTCACGGATCAGCGACGGGGTCGAACAAATGGGTCTGGCGCGCTCTGCGCTTAGTTGCCTGTTTGGAAGTGGGTGAGTGGGTGCGAAACCCTCGTTCGCATGGAGTGCGCGTGACCTTGTCCTCGTGTTGCCGGTAGCTTCCGCTTGGACTGGATGCTCGAACGCTTCAGCCGCTGTGAGGTGAAAGGTGCNGTGAGTGGGTGCGAAACCCTCGTTCGCATGGAGTGCGCGTGACCTTGTCCTCGTGTTGCCGGTAGCTTCCGCTTGGACTGGATGCTCGAACGCTTCAGCCGCTGTGAGGTGAAAGGTGCCTGAATGTGTCTGAGACCTGGAGCCACCTGCGTCAGGGATGCGTACTTGAGCCATGTCTACTTAAGCACGTACGTTAGCAGCACGGTCGCGGCGAGTTCTCCATGACAGCTTTTTCTCCTGGCGCAGGGCTCCAAGGCCTGTAAAAACTGCAGGCTTTGAAATTCAGCAATTGTCAGCAAGCTGTCAGCGTGTAATCACGCCTTGCAGAATTTGACGGGAAGAACAGTGTCATAGCAGCAGCTTCGCAAGCATGCGTCGCTGACAGCTTGCACGAGCTGCCCGATGGAAGAATCACCGGACATTGCCATCAGCTGCACTCTTTCCGAAATCTCCACGTCTCGTAGTTCACGTGTTTGCACAGAACATCACAGGGCACACAGTGGCATGGAAAGCATGTCCACACAACTTCGAAGCCTCAGTCTTAGCTGAAGCAAAGCAGATCCACGCCACGGCGCTGGTGCAGAAGTCGAGGCATCATCGCTGCCAGGTGCTGGAAATTGCTTTGCAATGAAACACTGCAGCTGAGCAATAAGAAGGCTCGGATGCAAATCGGTTGCACACCGATGTTCTTGAGGACTTCAGATAGGATCAAGACTGCGCTGCAGACGAAAAACGACCGAACTGCGAGGTACACTAGCAGTCTGAACAGAGAGTGAAAGTCGTTTGCAAGTGTAGTAAAGTTCTAAGAGTCCCAATCACTAGGAATCGGGCATCTGCGCTTTTGGTCCCAGAAAGAACAGCTTGCCTTTGCCAACATTGTCCCCTCCCGTCCCGCGGTCCAGCCTGGCCCTCGGCCTTGGTGTGCTTCCGCCGCAGCTCATGTGAGTGCAGCCTTTGCCAGTCTCCTGCAGGAATGTTCACCTGGGCTGTCGATGCGNGGATCTCGCTTGCTGGCTCCCACCCAGGACTTCCCGCAGCTCGGGGCCGCAGTGAACTCAGCCGGCATGGCCAGCAGAGCAGGGAGATGAGTGTGCTTTTGGGAAAACAGCAGGCGCTCTAAATTTGAAATGCTGCCCCTCTGAGGGCACGCAAGCTCCCCTCCTGGGCTGCCACTCGTCACGAGAAGTTGCAATGCCGTCGGCATGACGCGCGTCAGCGAAACGGAACAACGGAAACCTGCACAGCCGAGGCTGGGCGAAAAAAACGCCACAGGCCTTGCACGGACAGAGTTGTATGCGTCGCTTCTAAGCAATTCGCGTGCTGTGAAGGTTGCCGCAGCCCCCTTGAGCGCGGTTGCCGAGGGATCGTTGGTCGGAGGCCGTCCAGTGCCGTCCGTTGCTTCTGCGCACCTTCAGGATTTGCCTTGTGTAGCCCGCACATCATGTCCGAGTGCTTCCGTGGAAATTTCAGCCGGACTTGTTTACAGTCCACCTTAGAAGGAATTGACAATGATTGTGTTGTCGCAGAATGTCACAGGGTTGGTTTCATTATTCTTGTTGCAGAGCCCGGTGGAGGCATCCAGAACAGCTGGAAGCCAGCTGAGCAGCGGCCTCGGCCGTTNATTGACAATGATTGTGTTGTCGCAGAATGTCACAGGGTTGGTTTCATTATTCTTGTTGCAGAGCCCGGTGGAGGCATCCAGAACAGCTGGAAGCCAGCTGAGCAGCGGCCTCGGCCGTTCCTGGCGCATGACATGTGGAGAGCCTTTGCCCGCACATCTTCAGGTCGAAGAAAAAACACCAGAAAGGCCGCGTTGGATGTCGGATGCACGTTGGCCTGTGGTCAGTGCTGTGAGAGCATGCCAGTAGGCTGGCCAAGATCGTCGCGGCAGGTCTCTTAGTGATGGAAGTTGCGCAGCATGGTCATGTAATCGCGTGAATCGCCGAACNCGTTGGCCTGTGGTCAGTGCTGTGAGAGCATGCCAGTAGGCTGGCCAAGATCGTCGCGGCAGGTCTCTTAGTGATGGAAGTTGCGCAGCATGGTCATGTAATCGCGTGAATCGCCGAACTGCGCCGGTGCCGGCCATGCGCCAAGGTACTGTTATGAGTCCGGGTCCCGCCAGAACAACTGGCGGGACACCAGCCCGGCCCTCGGGTCTATGGTTTCGATTTCTAGAAACTGGCCAAGCATTTGTTCGGGAGCAGTGCGAATCAGAAGGAAAGTCGTTCGCGTCTGCTCCTGCTGAATCAGCGATGCTCAGGAGCTTTCACGGATCAGCGACGGGGTCGAACAAATGGGTCTGGCGCGCTCTGCGCTTAGTTGCCNGTGAGTGGGTGCGAAACCCTCGTTCGCATGGAGTGCGCGTGACCTTGTCCTCGTGTTGCCGGTAGCTTCCGCTTGGACTGGATGCTCGAACGCTTCAGCCGCTGTGAGGTGAAAGGTGCTTGAATGTGCGAGACTTGGAGCCACCTGCATCAAGGATGCGTACTTGAGCCATGTCTACTTAAGCACGTACGTTAGCAGCACGGTCGCGGCGAGTTCTCCATGACAGCTTTTTCTCCTGGCGCAGGGCTCCAAGGCCCGTAAAAACTGCAGGCTTTGAAATTCAGCAATTGTCAGCAAGCTGTCAGCGTGTAATCACGCCTTGCAGAATTTGACAGGAAGAACAGTGTCATAGCAGCAGCTTCGCAAGCATGCGTCGCTGACAGCTTGCACGAGCTGCCCGATGGAAGAATCACCGGACATTGCCATCAGCTGCACTCTTTCCGACATCTCCACGTCTCGTAGTTCACGTACTTGCACAGAACATCACAGGGGCTTGGAAAGCATGTCCACACAACGTCGAAGCCTCAGTCGCAGCTGAAGCAAAGCAGATCCGCGCCGGCTGGCACAGAATGTGAGAATGTCGAGGCATAATTGCGGCCAGGTGCTGGAAATTGCTTTCCTGTCGTCTGATCATTGCAATGCATGGAACTCTGCAGTCGAGCAATAAGAAGGCTCGGATGCAAATAGGTTACACGCCGCCCTGAGGACCTCAGATGGGATCAAGAATGTGCTGCAGACGAAAAACGACCGAACTGGCAGTCTGCTGGCAGTCTGAACAGAGAAGGAGAGTCTTTTGCAAGTGTAGTAATGTTGACGGCGTAGTCGTAGTGTCTTGCGGGACCGGTAGTTGCGTGGCAAGCAACTTGCACGCCTTTTGAAGTCCCAACCACTAAGAATCGGGCATCTGCTCTTTTGGACCCAGAAGGAATAGTCTGCCAACACTGACAGTCCTCTCCCGCGGTCCAGCCTGGCCCTCGGCCTTGCGTGCGTCCGCTGCAGTTCGTGTCAGTGCAGCCTTTGCCCGTCTTCAGGGAATGTTCACTTGGGCCATAGACGCGAGAAGCCAAGTGTCGGAACTGTTCGAGCCTTCGTGCGGATCTCGCTTGCTGGCTCCCACCCAGGACTTCCCGCAGCTCGGGGCCGCAGTGAACTCAGCCGGCATGGCCAGCAGAGCAGGGAGATGAGTGTGCTTTTGGGAAAGCAGCAGGCGCTCCAAATGTGAAATGCTGCTCCTCTGAGGGCACGCAAGCTCCCCTTCTGGGCTGCCACTCGTCGGGAAGTTGCAGTGCCGTCGGCATGACGCGCATCAGGGAAACGGCACAACAGAAACCTGCACAGCCGAGGCTGGGCGAAAAAAACACCCCAGGCCTTGCACGGACAGAGTTGTATGCGTCGCTTCTTAGCACTCCTCGTGCTGTGAAGGTTTCCGCAGCCCCCGTGAGCACGGTTGCCGAGGGATCTTCAATCGGAGGCCGTCCAATGCCGTCCGTTGCTTCTGCGCACCTTTAGGATTTGCGTTGTATGGTCCTCACATCATGTCGGAGTGCTTTCGTGGGAATTTCAGCATAGCCGGACTTGTTGACTTGTTCACCTTGGGATTGACAATGTTTGTGTTGTCCCGGAAGGTCACAGGGTTTGGTTTCATTGTTCTTGTTGCAGGGCCCGGTGGCGGCATCCAGAATAGCTGGAAGCCGGCTGGGCAGCGGCCTCGGCCGTTCCTAGCGGTCCTAGCGCATGACACGTGGAGAGCCTTTGCCCGCACAACTTCAGGTCGAAGAAGCACCATAAAGGCGGCTTGGGATGTCGGATGCGGGTTGGAATGTGGTCAGTGCTGTGAGAGCACGGCAGTAGGCTGGCAGACATCCTCATGGCAGGTCTCTTAGTGGCGGAAGTTGCGCGGCACGGTCATGTAATCGCTTGAATCGCCGAACTGTGCCGGTGCCATGCGCCAAGGTATGGGTATGAGTCTGGCTCCCGCCAGAACAACTGGCGGGAGACTCGCCAGCCTGGCCCTCGAATCTATGGCTCAACAGTTTGAAACTTATTCGGGAGAGTGGAAATCAGAAGGAAAGTCGTTCGCGCCTGCTCCTCCTGCTGCATCAGCGATGCGCAGGAGATTGCACAGATCAGCGCCGGGGCCGAACAAACGGGTGTGGCGCGCTCAGCGCTTAGTTGCCTGTCCGGACGTGGGTGCGAAACCCTCGTTTGCATGTAGTGCGCGTGACCTTGTCCTCGTGTTGCCGGTAGCTTCCGCTTGGACTGGATGCTCGAACGCTTCAATCGCTGTGAGGTGAAGGGAGCCTGAGAGATCGAGCCACCTGCGTCCAAGATGCGTACTTAAGCGATGCCTACTTAAGCAGAGCATGTACCTTAGCAGTGCGATCGCGACGAGTTCGCCACTACCGCTATTTTCTCCTGGCGCAGGGCTCCAAGGCCTGTAAAAACTGCAGGCTTTGAAATTCAGCAATTGTCAGCAAGCTGTCAGCGGAAATCACACCTTGCAGAATTTGACGGGCAAGAACAGTGTCATAGCAGCAGCTTCGCAAGCATGCGTCGCTGACAGCTTGCACGACTTTCGAATCGAAGGATTGCCCGACTTTGCGATGAGCTGAGCGCTTTCCGAAGTCTCCACGTCTCGTAGTTCGCGTAGTTGCACAGAACATCACGGGGCACACAGTGGCATGGAAAGCATGTCCACAAGTACCGACACAACGTCGAAGCCTCAGTCTCAGCTGAAGCAAAGTTTATCCACGCCATGGCAAGCGCACAGAATGTCGAGGCAAAATCGCGGTCAGGTGCTGGAAGTTGCCTTCTTTTGCATCTGATCATTGCAATGAAACGCTATAGCCGAGCGATAAGAAGGCTCGGACGCGAATCAGTTGCACGCCGATGTCCCTGAGGAGCTTCGTAAGCTTTGGTAGCTGACAGCATGCATGCACGAGCTTCCCATCGAGAGATGGCCCAACACTGCGATGTCTCAGCCCGAGCGTGCGAGAAAAGGCCTCCGAGCTGAGCGCTTTCCCGTGTCTCCACACCTCGCATTCCGCGCATTTGCATAGAGCATCACAGGGCACAGCTTCGTCGTGCCTTCGCCTTCGCGTCATGTGATGAAACTCTGAGATCCTCAGCGCATGTGCCATGTAGTCATAGAGTCATACAGTTTGGCTTGGAGTTTGATTTTGTGCAACAGCACCTAGAACATGTGTTGTATGATCCTGTGCCAGCGGCATGGAAAGCACGTCGACACATACTGTACCGACACAACGTCGAAGCCTCAGTCTCAGCTTAAGCAAAGCAGATCCACGCCATGGCGCTGGCACAGAACATCGAGGCACCGCAGACTTCTCTGACTTCCCATTTGCTCAGTCTCACGCTTGCTATCGCTTGCTCCATCTTGCTGCTTCAGCCAGGATCCCAAGTTTGAAGTTGTCAGAATTGGGAACTCCTTTTACAGGCAACTGCATCCCAAAGCCCTGCCTTCCAAGCTGGGCATCAAGTGCTAGCAGGAAACTTGTCGTTGACGAGAATCTGAAATTCAAATGCGAGGAGTCTGCCTGACAGGTTTACCTCCCAGATTCCGCGTGCAAGCGCATGCACACAGCTTTGCTCAGGAATCGCAGATATTACGAGGAGGATGAGGTGGAGGAGGAACTTCATCCGGTCAGCGTCTTCGGATCCAAGCCTGCAGTTTGCCATGTCCCACACCTGGATATAGGGCCATTGAGTACGGAAATCAGTCAGTGAAAGTGGTCAATCCTCGAAATCCACACATCTTGCAGGAGGGAGAGCTTGATGATCAGCTGGTTTACGAGGCAGCGCGATAGAGCCAGCAAGCAGCCGCCTTGATCCAGTGCAACACAGCTTCGTAAGGCACAGAAGCCCTTGAAACTGATGGCAGGGTGATGAGTGGGTCTTCCGTATGGAGATGCCTGCCATATTTCACAGATTCATCGTTGGCTCACGAGCAGCGACCTTTTGAAGATGTCTTGCTGTCAGCGAGTCAGTTTCAAGACTGAAGGCCAGAAATAAGCAGAAGCTTGAGATGGAGCTGCTGTCTTGGATGAAGTGGGCCGAGGCATGCTGTTGCTATCATGGGAACTAGAACCGCATCAGGTCAGGATGCAAAATCGTGGTTCCAAAGCGTGAGGCTTGCAGAGCTTGTTCTGTGGATACCTCTGCTTTGGGTTTTTTCCAGCAGCTTCAAAAGTTATGAGGAGTTGGAAGATGCCGTGTATCTGAAAGCGCGACAGAAGAGCAGCATCTACAGCTGCAAGGCAGGGCCTCCTAGGCCTAGGCCTACAGGCCCTCGGTGACAACCTCTACCCCTTTGTCAGGCGCTCATAGAGCTTCTCTGTGAGAAGGAGGAGGCCAAGCTGGAGGCACAAAAAATGTTTCCTTTACATCGAGAGCTTCAGAGCTTCCGACTAAGAGCACGCAGCCAGTACACGCACTTCATCTCGGTCCCGCTGGCCTATGACGACAAGTTTCGGCAGCTCGTGGACGGCTTCCGGGAGGACAGGTCTCAGAATCGCCCCAAGCGATGCGAGCCAAATACTCGTAGCACCCCAGCCTTGTGCTGCATCGCCAGCCGACGCATGCCGATGCCTCGAGCACGACAAGAACAAGAGACGATGCTCGTAGCTTGCCTTTCTGGCAGGCTGCACCACCAAAACTCTACATGACTGCACTTTGCGAGAGAACGCTGTCACCAATCACAAGGGTTGCCCAAAACACCTAGAGTTTCATCGAAACGAATCTAGTTCATGTCTTTTGCGACGGCACGAGAAAGCAGTGCTTGAAAGAACGTCTTGGCTGGAAGAGAGTGAAAGTAAACAGAACACTGATGAATAAAGTCCCACTGCCTGTCCAGCTTACATCCGAACGAACATCAATGGCTTGCCAGAGAGATGGAGGTTGTGCGTAAACCAAAGAGAGTCGGATCCCCAGATTGCACAAAAAATTTGCACCAGTTCATCCTCATCGGTGTTTGCTGTTGACAAGTCAGGGAGGCAATCGTAGAGAAAACTGGAAACTAACGACTAAACGGAATATCTCCCAAAGACGGATGCAGGGCGGATCCATATGGATCCATCCTGCCCGGCTCGCCTCTTCCCTGAATCTGCAGGATGTTGTGCTGCAGCGTTTCCAGGGCATAGATGCTTCTATCTTCATGCCCTCCCAGCAGCTTCCTCAGTCAGAGCCATGTCAGATGTCGGATGTCGCTCGCATCTTTTGCCTGAGTCTGCAAGGCGAATGCATTTCACCCTCTGCATGCTTAAGCTGCACTCTCACGCTCAAGTCGATGAGATGAAGGAGGTCGATGCTGACGCTGACAGCTCTAACCTGTCCTGTATAACATCATCTCCATCAGGCATTGAAGGACCTGTCCGCTCGCAAGCCCTGCCTGTTGGAGATGGAGCATTGCGTGAAGCTCACGTGCAAGCCTTGCGCTTGTGCCAGGTCTCTCGGCCACGTCCGACTATGCACGACCACTGATGGCGCACATGAAGGCGTTGCTGCTGCTCTGTGTGGGTGTGCGTGTACACCGCCTCTAAGCTCAGCCTTCGGGCAAGCTCGACTTGAAACAGCTGGAGGGAATGGGCTACTCACAGCTACTTATTCCAACCAATCGCCTGCAAAGCGACAGAAAACACATCCCCATTCGGCACAAAGGACTGGACCCATACTTGTAGGCACGCAAACACATTATGCCCTGTCTTCGGCATGGCGCGTAGCCAACAGCAGGGGCAGGCATCCTCTCTGGCACAACGGCTCATCAGGGACAGGACGCATATTCAGGAAGAGCATTCCTTCACTCTGGTCACGGGTCAGGAACCTGGGCCTAGACGACCGCGGCGACGACATGCACAACAGTGTGTAAATTTAAATGCTGCAATGTAGCCACAAGCTTGCCAAAGTTGTTCCAGCAGAAACAACAACCAAAGAAACAACAGACAACTGTTCCATTGATGGTCTTACTTGAGCTGCTAACGCGGCCATCTTTGCATGTCATAGCCAGCTTGATTTTGCATGCTTTGCCTCCGGCATCAAGCAGCTTGCGTCGCAGCTTGTCAACTGATTCTTTGTGCGAGTCGGAGACCATTTATTCCGATACGCATTGATGCGTTTCGGTTGATTTGTTTGAAATACTGTGGAACAACATTCGAGATATTCACGGCGATCAGCTGTTTAAACAATAGTGCAGGGGACATGAGTGTTCATTGAGAGTCTCCTGCCAACCAAGACGTGACATGGAGAGGGGACGCCTTCTCTTTTTACCTACAGGTCTTCTTCCAGCGCACGTTTGCAGGGGAAGTTTCAGCTGGAGCTACGTACCTGCAGGTGTTTCGACTAACGTGCAGACTGGCTTTTGCCACCAAATCTTTGCCTTCAAGTGGTTGCACGCTTCCCGGCATGTTACGAAACAAGCTGCATAATCAATCACAGCCCGCCCTATCTCTGACTTAGTCAGCACCGCACTGTTGAGACTCAGGGGAGGGTCCACCAGTGCATGTATGCGTGTCTGCGCACAATCACACTGAGCCAGGGCCTGCACATTTTCACAGACGACCCTACCAGCGCCGTTGCCTCGGCAAGTTGCACAGACGGCGATGTCCAGTACACGGAGTTGCTCTGAGTCGTCAGGTCGGAGTTGTGTTCACAACAGATCGATCCCGGGAATTACAAAATCGCAACTCTACTGCAACGAAATTGCACAAACGTCCATCAACAGGTTTTGTTGAGATAGAAGACTGAGATTTTCACACAAGGCATGAACTCCATGGCGGACTCGATGTTTGAGCTATTCCAGGCGCTTTCCAACACTAACAGAGGGATTCGTCTATCTGAGGGCTGTGCGGGTCCGGGTTTCTCAAGTCTGGGGCATTGCTTCTTTTCAGTTTCAGCCTCCGCCGCTTCCCTGCAGCACGGCCCAGGCGCGGAATTTGGTCTCCGCCCAAAACTTGATGTCACAGAGGCTTTTGTCCTCCGACGGCCAGCACGCTGAGGTCGGGAGAAACTGCTTCACAGTCGCTCACAGGGGAGCAAGTTCGCAGGTCAAGCTCCACGCTACCCTCATGAACACGAAGCACGTGTCCCAGAATGATGTCAACAGTGCTCAGCAGTTCACATGTCTCTTTGTTTGGACCAATGAAATGCGTGTGTAGCGGACGTGCCCGACGAAGCGCGAGCATGAAGCCATGGAGATGGGAAGAGAGAACAACGAGCATGCCACATGCCATCTAGCGCGTGTAACGCTGCATGCGACACAGGCCGTGTGCAGCCACAATCAAGCAGGCCAAGAGAAGCGTTCGATGTGTCTCCAAGACTGCAATAAGGTACGCACGATCGAGATTCGACGATCGCTCGGCTCCGCGAGAGAACTTCGATGCCAGCGTGCTCATGGAGCGCTTCGGACAGGCCAGGAGAAAGAGTTTCCCAGTGTGCTGTCGGCAAGGTCTGGCAGGGGGCACGGTCGGCATGGCTCTAGCCCCGCTTGCATCTGGCTCGATGTACGAGCCGGCAATGGCCAGATTTGCAGAAGCATCAAGAACATGCCGACGACCAAGACACGTTCTAGAAAGTCCTTTGTCTGCCGGCCTCGTCCTCGCATATGAAGTTCAGGCAAGGAGAGCCGAGCTGAGTGGTCCTTGTCACAAGTTGGTCATGATCCCATGATCCAGGCCGTGCATCGACATCCACAATGGGCAGGTGAACGACATGCCTGGCAGAATCTGCCAAGGCTGACCAAACCAATTCAGAAGTGCCTGCAATGGCAGGTGAAGCAAATCGTGGGTGGCACATTGAAGGATGACTCCAAGTCCCTCGTTACGAATTTTGAGGCTTCTCAGCACCCTCCTCAGCTTCAGCGAACAGTGCCACCGGTACCGCTCAAGCAGATCACGAGCACGAGGCCATCAAGTTGGTTTGCAGAACGATACCGAGATGACGGCTTGGGCCTGTTGCTTAGCTGTGGTTTTGGCAAGGTCAGATCGGAGGCGACAGGGGCTAGAAGCAAACCTGCCAGAACTCATGCGATGCAGGAGGTGGGCATGCAATCATGCTGGGTGCTTCGGAGGCAAACAAAGCGGCAGTCAGAGTCTCAAGAGCGGCAACGGGCAGCTTGCTGTGCTCCATCACTCCGGACTTTCACAGGCGCTCGCCGCACTGAAGGCATACCCCGGCGGTTTACAGGCTCAGAGCTCAAACTGAAGAGCCTTCAAAACCAGCCGCCTGCTTTTTCGGTCCTAGGTTGGTGGAGGAATCAACGCAGAGAACGCAATGGAGTTCATTGACGCAGGCAACAACCGGACCGAGACTGTGCACATGTGTCCTCGCGAGATGCAAGGAGCTAGCCACGTCATCGTGACCTCGTACGTGTTCCATGATGGGAAGGCATCCTGGAAGCAATGCAAGCACGCCAGCATGCCCCAGACACTTAACCCTTGTGGCAGTGCTCCAACTTGCCATTGAAAAGAAACAGAAAGGTGGACAAAGAGAGGCTTGCAGCATTGGTCGACAAAGTTGGCGAGCCCCAAAGTGCAAACATTTGCGTTTGATGAGATGTTCGCGTCCCGGAGAATGTCCCAAGGTCGGGCGCGCCTGGTCCTCGACCTGAGCTGCAGACGGGTGCCAGATGAGGACTCCGAATGCTCTGCAGTTGCCGCTTACAGAGGTTTGGGTCAAACGAGACGACCGGGATGTAAGGGTGGGGTCTCCTGCCTCCAAGGGGTCACCAGACAGCAAAGACTCTATCAGTCTGCAGCATACAAACATCTGCACAACTGAAGACAGCAGCATTGCCTAAGACTGTTTCACGTTGATGCAAAGCTTCTGTTCCGACTCGTTGTTGACAAGCACGAGCATTGACGAGTTTGTAGGAGGCGAGAGGAGTGGAAAGAAAGAAATAACCACAGGAAGAAAGACAGAACCGGAAAAACCAGAGAGAAATAACCAAATAAAGCAGGAGAGAGAGAGAGAGAGGCAATGTAGCCATTTTGGCTCAAGTGCTGCGCCTGTGCTTGGGGGCCTGTGCCGCCCTCTTGCCCGGGGGGGGGGGACACAAGGGGTCAACCTGGAGCTGTAGCCATTTTGGCTCAAGCCACGAGTGGTTCGAGGTGCCGCCCCCGGTGACCAGGCACCAAACCCGGCGCGTGATAGGGGACTAAGGCGGGCTGCCAAGAGACCTGCGTCTCGCCTGCGCCCTGCGCCGCCATACAAGTTGACGGCACGATCGCAGCACTTTGCAGGGACAAGTACCACGCTTTTGAGGGGTAACTCGGGGGATACGGAGCTGTACGGCACCGGTGCGGAGGCGTGAGAGGGACCCTGGGTACAACTACCAGACGGGGTCGGCGGCCTACGCGGGGACTACCTGCACCGCGTGCTGCAGATCTACACTTCACTGGCAGGGGAACACCAACGCCGGAGTGATCGTGACTTGGGCATCGACACCAAGAAGGAGATCCACGCCATGGCTTCGCACATGGGGACCGCCCAGCCATTGGGCACAACACAGCTAATTTGCAGCAGGCCCGGACAGGATGGCACTCGATGGCGGAGCTCCATCACCGGCGGCATCTACTGCCGCCCCGTCTGACCTCTTGAACTTAGACAACAGCCCTCAAAAACGAGGAAGAGTGGAGCAACCCCAGGTGACCATGGATGCCCTGCGGGACCTCTTCCGGGGGGAACTCCAGATCGCAGTGGGCCAGCTCAACGAGAAAGTTGGGAAGCTCGAGGTGGCCATGCAGGCGCAGCGTGCAGAAGTCACCGACCAGATTGGGGAAGTCAAAGAAGAATGCCGAGGGCAGCGGGAACACCTTTCCGCCGTCAGTACTAAGGATGCGCATCGCCAAGCTCGAGCGAAGTGGCACCAGCGGGGAACAGGAAAGGGCACCAGCCCTGACAATCGGAGGATGGCACCAGGACTCCGAGGCGACCAAGGTCATCGAGCAGGCCAACAGGTACGTTGCAGAGCTAAGGTTGGACATTTTTACATGAGGGACACTTTCGTGCCAGGACTCAGACGGGGGTACGCAATCGTGCCTTTACACCGCAAAGAGGGCGAGACGGAGTCCGAACAACGCCAAAGAGTGCAGCACTGCATCAAACATGTATGCAATGCGAACTTGACAGTGGACACCAAAGACAACGGGGCACCCAGCAAGCTTTTCCTCAACATCTCTCAGCCCCCCGAGAAAAGGCGCAAAGTTCAAGTGGCTGTCAAGTGCAAAAGGCTTCTCATGGAGCAGGGGGCACTCGCTGCAGATGTAGAGGTGGAGTACGCGACAGGACAAGTCTGGCTGAAGGGCACGCGAGTGGCAGCTGCGTCCGTAACGGCGCACCCGCCGAACACAACGCCAACGGGCACCCAGGGCTGGATCGACTTGCAGACCATTGCCTCGAAGCTCCACCACAACATCGAGACCATCCGTACGGCGTGGCAGCCCTTGGGGGCAATGCTCCGCTGATTCCAAGAAGAAGCTGACGGCTTTGGCCGTGACTGTATCACCCCATCCCCAAAAGGGGAACTCGCCACGCTGGGCACTTGGAATGTTGGGGGGATGACCCCACCTAATGTGATCGACTTCCTTGCAACTTTCCGAGGCCACTCTTTGCTGCGAAAGTGTGAGATACTCATGCTCCAGGAAATAATCGTGGACGCCGGCATCAAATTCGATGAAGGTGAAGAATGGGTACTCATCAGCGGAAAAAAGAGGACGAGTGGCGAGGTGTTGCAATTGCTTTTCGTGACTTTTTCACACAGCCAAGCTACAGTACACCCTCGGGCAGTCTCTGTCACACTCTCACGCAACGGGCACCAGCTGGGCACCCTCTGTGGACACATCCCCCACCACGCCACCGTCGTGGAGACGGCGACCCTATTGGCTGACTGGGAGCGTGCCAGAAGCTGGGCACAACACCGGTTCGTTATCGGTATGGACGCCAACGAAGTCTTTCTGCCGGGTGAGGACCCCAAATTTACTTTCTGACTGGGAAATCTAGGAGACGGGACACCGTCCTCGACTTGTGCATGCGACAATCTCTGGTCTTCCCCGCTCAGGAACTGGAGAAACCCACGCACTTCCCGTACTCAGGCCAGGCCCCTCGCAGACTCGACTACCTGATGGTGAAGGGCACACGCCTTACAGGGGACACGTTGGGAGCCAGCGAGATAGCGCATCGTTGAGCTTGGTGTGCCAGATCTTTCGTTCTTGACGGAGCTGGGACTGAACTTGTTTCCAGGCTTTGCATCTTTCTTGTCCTGGAGGAGCGTGTTGTGCGACACGGCGTAGGTCGCGTAGGGCCTGGGACTCAGCGAACTTGTCCATGTCACGGCCAGGTTTGGTCATCGCTTGGGCGACCGTGGAAAGCCGATGGTGCTGGTCCCCTTCTTGGTGGTAGTCAGCCTCAACGTGGTTGCGGAAGTCATCCCGCAAAATGCGGGGTCCCCATGGCTTCGGTGTTTTCTTGTGCTTGACGGTCTCGGCGAACTCTGCTAGCACTGGCTCATGACCTTCTGGACGACAGCAATTGGCAGGATCTTCTCAAGCAGCACTTCGAGAGCATTTTCCACCAAGCCTCGGAAATCCAGGTGCACACAGCCTTCCTGGAGATCCAGCGCCGACTCACTCGAGCATGCAAAGACAGAATTTGGCACCCCTTCAGCCCCGAGGAGCTAAAACTCACAATGGCCCGATGGCCCCGTAGGAAAGCAGCAGGGCCTGGTGGCATAGTTCATGAGGCAATCTATGTCTTGATGCAAGAGCCGATGTGGGCACACAGAATCCTGGGCATCTTGAACGACGCCTTCTACAATTCTACAGGGTACCCTCCCAGAGCTTCTTGAAAAAGGAGTGACGGTGCTCATCCCAAAAGTGGGCAGCCCAATTGGTCCTCCGGCGTACACAGCACCTGCTGTCGCCAGTCTGCCGCTTGCAGTGGTGCTCCAAGGGACGACGGTCAGTGGAAATGCTCTTGGCCATCCGCAAGATCATGCGTATGGCACGAAATTGGGGCGGCCCCTTCTTTTTGGTGAAGGTTGACGTCACCAAGGCGTTCGACACCACGTCCCAAACCAGCATGAGCCGGCTCATTGAGGACCAGATCGGGGGAGGGAAGCCAGACTTTGGGTAGCCCTCCATGCCACGGAGCTCAACATTCAGATCGACAACACGGGCATCATCATCGCCCAGAGCAGTGGCGTCAGGCAAGGAGGTCCGGACAGCCCAGTCGCTTTTTCAGCCCTAATTGGCCGAGAAGTGGAGAAGACGACCAAAGAGGTGAAGACCAGCCCACACGGTCCGAACCCAAAGTTGCCCCCGCCGCCAGACCACACAGCAGCATACATGGACGACGTCTACGTTTGGGGCGAGAACCCGCTGCACATCCAACACCTCATCGACAGATTGGAGGTGAACCTGGCTCGCCACGGCCTGAGGATCGACCACAAGAAGACATGCGTCATAGCCAATGAGGGCACACATGTTTTCCGCATTGCGGGGCACCAAGTCGAAGCTCAGGACCCAGACTGCCCACTCATAGTGCTGGGCTCACCAGTGGGCTTCGTAGGGGGGACCAGCCCTCATCAATGCCGAGATGAGCACCAGAGCCAGAAGAGCCTTTCATGCGAACAAGAAGATGTTCCTCGCCAAGACGGGCATCAGAACACGCTTGAAAGCACACAACATGGTGGTACGGGAGGCAGGCCTCTGGGGTTCCCCCCACGTGGCCAGTCAATGGCTCCATCCTTCGTACTGCGAACGGAATCCAGCTTCATCACACCCGGGACATGCTCAAAATTCCGAGGACACCTGGGAAGAGTTGGAGTGGACTGGAACAACGGCAAGCGAGAATTGCCCTGGTGAAGTTCGAGATCCCCCGCTGGAGCACACGCATCCTCGAAGCCCTGTGGAACCTGTGGGAACCTCCTCACCTGGAGAGGCATGGCATGGTGGGAACAAGAGAAAGCCAAGCCAGACAAAGTTGGAGCCAGGCATGCGGGCCAGTTCAACCCAGGACTGGACACGGAGCACCACATCAGCAACACAGCGGGCACCACATCTTGGTGGCAGATCGCAGCAGACAGAGGGCTTTGGTTCAGCAAACAACAACACACTTTCGAACGCCACGACGTCCCTGGGTCGAGTGGCAAGCAGAGCGCACTTCCCAACATCCCAAACCTCGCCCCGAACAAACCCAAGCGAAGGAAGCCACCCAAGCGAAGCATTGCTCGGCCGACCCGGCCATAAGGCTTTCCTTTTCCTCCCCGCCACCTTCTCCCCTCACTCCCACTCTCGTGTCTTTGCGCAATGCTCGAGGGGACACACAGCTCACACATTCGGCACTCCCAGCACTCTCTCCTGCCACATGAGGGAACACATGGGTTGCATTTTTCAGTTTTCGACTGCTTCTGACACCGTCTCACATGCACTTGCAGTTGACAGCCACATGCTTTTTGCCTTACCTTGCATGCAGTTCAGGCCTTGCTTCTCAGAAGTCGCAGCATTTTGCAGCCAGGCAGTTGTGAAAGAGTACCAGCCTGCAGCAACCAGGCTCCAGCGAGGACCCACGACTTCAGGAGCACTCCTTTGACCCCACCGAGCCGCCATGCGCGCCCTAGCAGCACTTTTGACGCTGCTGTGGGTGGGGCAACAGCTCCGCACTTGGGGCACCAAGAGCCCTAGTGCCACGCGCTTTGGCTTACCAGAGACCGGAGCACAAGGCTTCCGTTAATTCGATGCCTTCGCTCTCCCTCAACTACAGGTGATACTAGTGCTGCACGGGGGAGAAATTCAACCGGCATCTTGTCTCCAGAAGTGTTTCTTCAACAGCATGGAACAGATGCATGGGGGATGTTCAAACCCGCTGCCTGATGAGAGCCCCGATGAGTGCCATAGGGGGGGCGCGGAGATGAGGCACGTTGGGGGTCCTTAGTGTACGGGGTCGGGGCTCTCAGCTTGAAACACGGAACATCCCTTGCTGTCAGTGTCTGTACATTGAGGCCCCAAATGCCGTCCGCTCACTAACACAAGGTGGGGGACGGGCGGGCTGAAAGCCGGCCGATCCAACCGACCCCTAAGCCCGGCAGAAAGAAAGCAAGAGGCAATGAATAAAAGGAGGAGAAGGAGAGAACGAAAGAAAGAACGTAAGAAGGGAAGAACGAAAAAACGATATAGATAAGACATACGTAAACAACTAGCAAAAAAACACAAAGAAGTAATCACGGACAAGAAGACGTAACGACCGAAAGAAAGACAGAAGCAAAAAAAGACACACAGACAGAACGACAAAATAACTAAAGAAGGAACGGAAGAAAGAAATGAGGCCAGAGACAAAGAACATGATGAACGAAACAAATGATGACCGGACGACAGAAGGAACAGACTAAATAGAGAAAGACACCCAAGACGCCTGAGGGCAGGCAAGCCTCTCAGAGCCTTTATTGTTCGTTGCATTGAGGAAAGAGCTTTGCCATGTGTTGTTCAGCGCAGGCTTAAGTTTAAGGTTTATGAGCCAGTTGGCAACACAGCATACCAGGATGCAAGGAGCACTGCATCAGGTTCATTCCAATACACACCTGACACTTCCCTCCCCATGCTGCGCCAGGACAAAGAGAAGAAGCCTGTGTATAAGGCTGCTCTGGAAGGAACTCCACGTGTTTACTATGACGCTCCACGCTGCCTTCGATTCCTGCCTTGAGTCAGCTTTGCAGACCTTCCAGTCAGAGCCACTCATCATGGTTCTTAATGCTTTGGTCTGATACTGGTTATGTTCCACCCTGACTCCTGACCATCAGATCAACAACAACACTGATTTCTGCCAACCGCAGCCATGGCGAAATATGTGACGTTTGACTCACACTGCTGTCCAGACTGCACACCAGCCCTGCACCTTACAGCGCTGGTATTCGTCAGTTTCCTGCCAGGTACCACTTTTATAGGGTTGAGGTAACAGAGAACCGTGTGCAGTTGATTCTAAAGTTTAGAATCAACTGCACACTCTAAAGGAGACACACTCAGCACTTTCATAGACTGCGAATCCGAAACAGTTGGAAGAAGCCTTGGCAGCCGCCAATCTAGCCGAACAACAAATCCCTGAAGCCCCTCACAGGTGTTTGCTGCTTGTGTATACCATCCTGGCGATGGGCTTCAGTGGCTTGCTTGTGCACCGCTCTGCTGCCACGCGTTCTATGGCAACCGGGGAGGGGAGACCCCGCAGAGGGATCCAAATATACTTTTGCACTTGGCTTCTACTGGAACTTTGTAATGATTAGCTGCTTTGCTTCCCCTCTTCTACTTGCAATTGGCTGCTGGTATTGTCCATTGTTGTGCTTGCCAACTTTCGGCTATGTTGTGTGGGCTCGCTTTCTCTCCCGTGCCGAACTCGGTGACGGAGCTGCTTGGCCATGGTTCTCCCAACAGGAGTGGGGCTACCATGCTTTCAGGCGATACCTCCAGCTGCGGATTCATGTTCATACATCGCTGTACGAGCGTCCAGTCGACAAGCCTGTTGTGCTTGCGATTCACCCGCATGGTGTCGCAAGTGACTATCGCATCATGCTCGACGGCATGCTTTACGAGGCACTGCCGCATCGGAACGTTCTTACTTTGAGCGCTTCGGTGCTCTTCCATCTGCCGTTGGTCCGAGAACTTTCGTTGTGGACAAGGTGTATAGATGCACGGAAGAGTGTTGCTTGCCGTGCCCTGCGGAAGGGCCACAGCCTGATGGTCATTCCCGGCGGCGAGCATGAACAGATTCGTACAGTTCAGGGCAAAGAAGAAGTGTACTTGTCCAAGAGGATGGGGTTCATCAAGATCGCTTTGCAAGAGCGAGCAGCCGTGGCACCATGCTATGTCTTCGGGTGTGTAGACCTTTACAAGACCTTTACCGGCTTTCTAAAAGCACCTCGAGAATGGCTTCGCAAAAGCTTTGGCATTTGTATTCCCCTCTACTACGGCGCTTTGGGTCTGCTGCCACTCCGACACCCCGTGCACGTAGTCATGGGGGCACCGATTGAATTCGAGTGTAAAGTCGCGGGATTTCCAAGCGACGAAGAAGTGCAGCAAGCACATGCGAAGTATGTTGCTGCCCTGACCAAGCTCTACAACGAAGAAAGACATCACTACGGAGATCCGGAGCGTGAGTTGCTTGTTTCTTGAGTCGGGCTCGCCGCCCGACACTTCTCGTTTACAGCTCGGCACGCGAAAAGGTGGGCTGATCTGCTTTGGAGCAGTACGCGTAGCGATGTCTCCAGCAGGATCTAGGCTGATCTGTGAGGTGGTGACAGACCGCTGGCAAAAGTGGACTGATCTGGAGGTCTCTGAGGCAGCAGGGCGCATGCATGGCATGAGGGTATCATGTTGGGCCGCAGAGTGACCCCAAGGAGACCCTCAGGGAGTTGGCTGAGCACTGCAGTGAGTTCCTCGTTCATGGAGTTGACGTGGAAGGGCTGCAGAGTGGCATCGAGGAGTTGCGGCGTGCCACGGTAGAAAACAATTTCCAACATGTCCAAGAGGAGCCCCTTGTCCAGCTGCTGGCGGCGTCACCCGTTCCGGTGACGTGCCCCGACCGCTATTTATCCAGGTGAGCGAATGGGATTCTGTTTCCGCCACACGGCCAGGTACGCAGGTGGAGTTCGATCCTTGGAAGACGCTCGTTTGATCATAGCGCCATATGGCATATGGCGACCTAGACGGCCTTGCCTTCTGCCGCTTATGTTTTTGCCCCTGGCCTCCAGGACATGGAAAGAATTCGAACTCTAGGCCATGGCCGGGTGGACGCGACCATAGGCCTGCACCGCTGGATCCTGCCGGGGCGGCCTCCTTCAGATGCGACTTTCTTCAGGCAGTGCCTTGGATATCTTCGGCGGCCAACTGGCCTACAAGGAGGCGAGGGGCGAAAGGGCCCCGGGCCCGGTGCGTCTTGCACATGCCAGGTCCTTCGTTGGCACCGTGACCAAGAGCAAGCAAAGCCCGAAGCGGGATGAGACACAGCTTGCGAGTTTCACCCCATAGCTTTCCGGACGACGAAAAGATCTTCAGCTTCTCCACAGTATCGCACGGCTTCAGCAAAATCAGACGACTGCAAGAATCTTGCAGGTCGATTTCGGTGCGGTGCAGCTGAAAGAAGTCCAACTTTCCTGCTTGGACGAGATGGGAGACAACGGCCGCACGAAAGCATCCAAGACGGCGTTCTGAAATCATGCGGTCTCCTGTTGAAATGGCCTTGCTCGAGGTTTCTACCGCTGTCTTGCTTCCATACCGTTGAGCGGAGGCTAGTTCCTCGTTTCGTAGCTGCAGGTGCAGTAGTTAACGACGGTTTTCAGCCGCAAAGGCACGGCATGGACAGAACAACCCGCAGAGGGCAGATGGTCACGAAGACTGCTTCCGGGAAGTGTGGGTGTGCATGGTACGAATCACGACACATCTGCACCAAAGAGTGCACATAGCCCATCGTACGCGCCTTGGCCTTCTTGTAAGGTGCCATCAGGCTCCAGCTGCTTCATGAATGTGATCCAACCGGGCCGTGCTTCCCAAGACGGATTCGCACAACAAACCAAGCTCTCCAACTAGCTCCAACTGTCCAACTATGCTTCAGCAGTGTAGGTTTCGTCCTGCACACTGGAAGTGTCAAGATGAGAGCTACCGATCTGCCACCATGGGCTTGGAATGGCCTGCTGCCGCTCAAAAGCTAACCCAGGAGGCCAGCAGAACTTAGCGCTGCTGAGACAGGAAGAGTCCACCCGAACACCAGGTCATCATCCACCTGATTGAGTTCGGCAAAATAGATGCTGTTGCGAGGTTGTCAACCACAGGCTTTCAGCCGGTTCGTGCAGCATTGATGTGCTGTTTTGTTGTTCTAGTGCACAATCCTCCAGGCCGTGCTGGAAAGGCAGCGGACCCTGCCTCAGATTTGTTCGTTTGCAACAAGGTTGTCACGATGTCACAGAAGATGCTTGTGTCTGAAGAGGTTAAATGCGTGCTCTCGTCCGAAAGAGTCGCTGCAATCAAGACTTGGCGAGACGTCATCTGGGTGCCAAACTTACCCATGTGTTTTGCAGCATCTACCATGGAGCATCTGTCTACAAGATGTACTCTCGACGACGGATCTAAGTCCGCGCAGCTCCCAGTCCTGCAGCGTGCCGTTGAGGCCAAGGTTACATCAGCTTTGCTTCCGTAGCTCGGGTTGTTGGCTGTCGTGCTGCAGGCCGCTGTTGCACCTCCCCTCCCTCCGGCAGCGCGGGTCGCTATTCTGGATGCCTTCGGTGAGGACGCTCCTTGGCCGGGAGGCGCCCTGTGATTCATGCTGACTTGACAGGTAGCTTATCGTCGCAACTTATGCCCTTGGCGAGTGCGCCACGGTCCCTGTCAGATGGTGTTTTGGCAGGGTTGGCATGATCGTCAGCCAAGGTGCCATTTGCTTCACACGAGCAGGTAGGACCGTGGGTGAGGCGCCCAATCATGCGTGGAAAGACTGACAGCACTGGTAGTACATGTTCACTGAAGTCACTAAGTTCCTTCGCAGGACCTGAAGTTTGAGACCCAGTTTTGTTCTTCAGGGGAGATGGGGGGTGTGGGAGGTGAGACCCCGCGCACTTTGCTTCAGCCCCGGCGCAAGTTTTGTGCGTTACCTGTCGCCGAACTGCAGACGTTGGATAACGAGACCTGGCTTTGTCTTGATTTTGCCTGTAGCGGATCGCTCCATATCGCTGCCCAGCTGGTGTCGTTCGGCCTGTGTCCTCGTTCTCAGTCGCCTGTAGCGCCACTTCGCTCTGACATTTGCTTCTTGCGGACCGTAAGTACGGGCAGGCACCTCGGCGGGCCATGGTACGCTTTGACTTCCGATGCCCTCGCAGGCCCAGCCGGTAGGCATTGAGATCAGGCGTCTCTTTCCACAATGTGAGGCATGGATTGCTGCAGCCAGTTCGAGGGGTTCCGGCAGCTTACAGATTGCGGAGCAGCACCGACGATCTCATGTGCGGGTCTTGGGTGCGGGCGGGATGGAATCAGCATGGGACGAATTGCGCACGATGACAACAAGCTCGAAGAGTTTCGTTGAGGTTGCTGTGCAGCCACTGTGGCCGAGATCAGATTGAGGAGGCCGCCAAAAGGTTGAGAGCGGAAAAGGGCCAATTCTGTGCCATCGTCAGGACGAGATGATTTTACATTGTCCTCGGTTCGGCTGCTGCTATGCCAGCATGCCAAGATATGCCAAGTCCCAAAGGGTCTGGAAGAAGCGGCTGCCGAGGACCTTTGCCTGAGCTGCGCAGAAGTCCTGGGCTCGAGGAGCAGCAGAGTCTGCAGAGTTCGAGTTCTCAAATTGGGCGCCGGCTGGTCAGGCACTGGTGACTCACCGCCGCAGCGACAAAGATGCGCAGTGCAGTCGAAGCACAGCCATGCAGTCAAGTGACAGAGAAAAGCGCACACTTCCTGACCGTAGCCTGATATGCGGAGCCAGTCTGAGTGGCAGTTTGCACAAGGATCTGCATCATTGATTCGGAGTGTTAGGAGAGTATAGGCAGGTGCCGGGAAACCACGCGAAGGTTTGCAACTGAATCGTAATTAATCGTTGTCATTAAAGTATTGCTTGCCGAAGTACTCCCTTCACGTGCTCGGTTTGAAGTCGGCGGACATTGTAAGCTTCTGCGATTTCGGCTGAGCGAAGCATACGACTTTGACGACACATATGACACGTGATGAAGAAGCCGCGTGACGACGTAAGAGCATTCTGTCATCCACAGGTGCCCACCCTGCCACCACTCAGCCTGCTCTCCCGCTCCCTCAGAGGCACGGCTTCTGGGTGGTTCTTTGGGCGAGCAGGTCGCTTGCGACGACCACAAGAGCGCATGAGACACCTATCTGACTCAATTCGAGCCCCGCGTCTCGACCTCCGTGCCGCCCACGCCGGCACGGGTGAATTGCCTTCCGCATCCTTCCGCGCATATCCGAATTCTGCTCCCGATCCCCTCCCCTCCACTCACGCTTGCTCCTGCGGGGCCGCCTCCATTGCAGCTAGATGCGCGGCCTTTGCCCTCGTCTGCACGCTGCGGTGGGTCAGGCGAACCAGGCTGCGGAGCTGCGCCCGCGCCACTTGCGCTCGCGGCGGGCTGCTGGCCCGGCATGCCGGCATGCTCCGCTGCTTTAGCGTGTGTGGGTGAAGATTGTGCGCGAAGCTGTTGGGGCAACGGACGCACGAGTTTCTTGCACGCACAGCAATTCTGCGGACAAAACCGGATAGCCCATGGAAGGCACCACTCGGCGACCAAAGGTGAAATTAATTTAGGAGTGCCAGCCTTAAGCGGGTCGGCCTGCCCCGCGTCGACGGTGACGACGGGGCCGCTGGCAGACCTCAGACCAGACGAAGCAGGGGCAACGGCGAGAGACAAGAAATCCCTCTTGTCGCCAGCACATGGAGGTAGGCCGATTCGCGTGTGCGGGATGCAACAACAGAAACCAGAGAATCACGAACTGCAGCGAACATAATCTAGGTCGTATGCAGCTTGGAACCGCACCGTGCAGTTGTTCGGAAACCGCCGGCGCAGAGGAAGGTTCTCACTTGCAGTGTGATGTGCCAGATGGGCCGCCGCAGCCGGCTGGGTAGGTGGTAGGCTAACCGCACATCGGTGCGGAAAGGCGGCAACATCTTGTAGCCTGCGTTCTCATGTACGCATGCAGCTCTGTCTCCCGGGCCGATTCTGGCATGTCGTTTCAAGGTACTGGGTTGGTTCAATATAACAGATGTGAGCCAGGAGATGTGCCTCCGGCCAGAGCTGTGCTCTCCCTTCCTCGAAAGCCCAGTCGCAGCAGGGAATGCAATGCATGCGCTAGCGCCTGTGGCTCAACTGGTGAACATGCCCGTGACCATCTGGGGCTGCGCTTCTCACCGGGGCATTGCAGCAGGGAGACGACCCTGCAGCACGCAACACGGGCATGTACAGCCAACTGTGCGGCAAGGGGTAGGTTGAACCATGCAAAATCTATGGGCAAGGCTGCGGCAACAGCCGGAACGACCTGCCGTGCCGCATGGAAGTCGTTGCCCAAGGCACGGAAAGATTTGTGGCCTTTGGTGACCGGTGCCTATGCAACAGACGCAACCTTGGCTGTACTCGCGCGTGCCTAGTGCGAGCCGTCGGGGTCCATATGTGGGGCAAACTAGCGGTGAGGGTACACGCAGCAACGAGCGGTTTGAAACAAGGGACAAGGGTGCATGGTGTTGCGACACACATGCAAACCCTCTCGCTCCATCCTTCATGAATCCTTTTTTTTGGTAGTTCTCTTCTTGGCTCGAAGGGTTGTTTCCTTTCTCGTCAAATTTTAAATTGATTCATTTTCCACTCGCACCTTTTGACGACTGTGAGGAAAGAGTCCGCGTCCCTGTGCAAACTCCCATACGGCATGGGACAGGAGGGACGCATCGAATCTTCCCGAACACCCCTCTGGGGTTGGGTTCTCGTTTGATTAGTGTCCCAACGCGAGGTGCACGATGTCGGACCCTGGGCGGTGGATGCGGGTGGTGGAATGACCGGAGGGGATCAGACGGCGGGGCTTGACAACCGGGCGGAGGAACGGCCCAAGCGGAGGGACGGCGTTGCGTCGAGCGGCAGGCTGGATCGGGGGCCGATAACCCTTCTGAAGTTGGATTTTTGGGGGAGGGGAGCGATAGCAGTGAGCTCGAGTGGACAAGGGGCGGAGCGCGGGGGAGGCATGGAGGGCGGGGGAGCGTGATATCGAGTGCGTGGACAAGGGGTGGAGCGCGATATCACTTTCTTCGGCTGGCTTTTCGGGTTCCCGGTTTACTAGCCCCAGAGCCATGATGGTTTTTTTGCTCATTCCGCTTCCGATTCGTGACCGATTTCGTTTGCTGGGTTGTTTCTCCGCATTCCGGAATGACCTGCGCACATCCGCCCAGCACATGTTGCAGCTGCATCCGGGGGCCCAGCTTCTACTGGCAGGTAATGACCAGGTAATGCCAATGTTTACCTCTCTGACACAACGGAGGCCTGCAGGGAGCGGAAATGTGAATCCCAGCAGCGCGATGTAATCCTAATTTTTTGGCGGTATCTTGGTTCAGCCACCCTCAATCCTATGCGTGCTACGATCTTAAGGTTGCAGCCTAACGGCTATGGTGGCGGACAGGAACAGCTTGCATGCGACAATCCGCACCTGGCTGCACAAAACATACGGCAATGGGATACGACGCCGTGCGCTGCAGCGGGCTGTGCGTTCGCAGGACTCTGGGGGCGGTTCCATTGAGGGCCCGGCTTTGTCTAGATGCTTGGTATGTGCGAACAGCGCTTTCTCGGAACCTTGGTCGGCAGCGTTTTCTGGGCCTCGGCTATTCAACTTGTTGAATCCTGTTGACAGCGATGCGGCAGCTGTACGTGTGCTGATGGGCCGAAAGTACCGCAGGTTACCTTGTTGCGGTACACTGCAAGGACAACCTTTCAGATTTGCAACATGCTCTCACTGCCGTAAGCGTTTGGGGTTCATGGGGTTCGCAGTGGCCAAGGCCGCCTCGAGAGGAGCACAAATGTCATCAGGGCGTAGGAATGAAGGTCTGTGCACTTGTTTTCGCACTAGCCTTTTCCGCGCATAAGTGTTGCTTCCCTGTTAATACGCCTCTCAGTTCTTGAAGGTGGCCTCGCTCCGTTTGCTCGAGCAAAAACGCGGCAGTTTGGCATTGCCGTGGAGGCGGTGGGTTCCCGACTTCAACCCAGAACTATCTAGCGGCAGCGGTGGGCCCCTGGGGTCGAGTTCGACAGCTGCACGCAGCATCGCCGCCAAGCTGTCGGTACCGGCGCGGGTCTGCAGTGCGAACTGAAACGGGCGGGTGGAGGCTCTCGCCAGCGCTCGGGAGACGAGGCGTCGAAACACGTCCCCTGTGGCGGTCCACGCCGGACTTTGGCACAGGCTGCGGCAGCTCGTGCCTCTTCGTTGTCCTCAGCTCGGCGACGGGGGTGTGCTTGTACGTGCTCCGCCGCGGAGTGGGCATGCAACTCGTCGAAGCGGCCTTGGCGGANTTTGGCACAGGCTGCGGCAGCTCGTGCCTCTTCGTTGTCCTCAGCTCGGCGACGGGGGTGTGCTTGTACGTGCTCCGCCGCGGAGTGGGCATGCAACTCGTCGAAGCGGCCTTGGCGGAACAGCTCGATCCGGCGCATGAGTGGCAACAGGAGGAAGAGCTTCCAAGCTCGCACTCGCGGTGCCTCATCACGACCTTCGTGCGCAGCGACCTCGCTCCCGAGCTGTTGCGGGCCGCCGCTCAGCTCCGGGTAAGCGGGGCTCGCCTTCGGTGCTCGGCGACGCGCACGGCGGCTCCGTCGTGTGGCAGCGCACGGCTGCGGCAAGCCCGTGCGTGTGGCGTAGCAAGGAGCTCCGCCGAGAGGCGTCGCTCTGTAAACAACGAGTCCAGGCGGCGCTGGTCATCCGAGCGGATGTTGGGTACAGGTGTGTGCGCTAACCACTGTTGGGGGACCTTTCTGGCCTCCCGAGCCACACGCACCCACGCGGTTTTGGAGCAATCGCTGCCCGAGCCCCCGCAACGTGCTTTGCATCGCCTGCTACGGTTTGGAGACCTTGGCCACGATGAGCGGGTCGATTGGTCAGTGCGCTCCTCGGGTCCTTTGTGTCAGCAGCCGCACTGCTTGTGCCGGCACGCTTGAAACTTGGAAATTGCCACGTATTCGGACTTTCTGCGGTTTGGAGCTTGGCCACACTCAACCTTGGCCTTCAGAAATCAAGTATTGGGACGGTATTGGAAGCCAATTTGAAGCCCGCCTCATGAGGAGCAGGGATACGATGGGATACGAGGGCCCCGATGGCGGGACTTTGGCGACTTCATGCGGGATTGGTAACAGGCGGCGACCCTCGCCAACAACAAGTGCTCACTCGATGTGCATTTTCCCACGTCGACGCAGCATCTCGAGCGTTGCTGCGTCGCAAGCCGGGCCGCACGCCGCGAAAGCCTTCTTCGCTTACTGTTGCCGTGGCCGCGTCGACCCGCTCGGGGGCCGCTCGTGCTACTTCTACCGTGCTGGCATCTCGGGTTTTGCTACTCGAGCGGGCCGTTGAGCGAGTGTGCCAAGAAGCCGGTGCGTGGGTCGCCCGCGATGATCGCTCACCGACATGAACATATATTAATATGAACATCGACGTCATTCGACGTCCCGGTCTCTGACGATCGGCACATCGAGATCGACGCCACCAGTGTAACCCCGTTACCCGGCTATCCCGGGTTGGCGACCCCCACCTGGGAGCACACGTGCATGCCGGCCGGGCTGTCGATGGCGCTGCCCGACAGATACAGCGCGCCACGGTCGTCTCTCTGGATGGGCGAAGTGCTCACGACACCATCAGCCGCGTCGACTATACTTGCCAAGCTACGCGATACCGTCCCGTCGCTCCTGCCCTTCAGCCGCGCCATGTATGCGCGCACCTCCACTTACTTGTGGTGGGACGACGAGGGACGAGTGCACGATATCGCGCAGGCTGAAGGTGTCGAGCAGGGTGACCCCCTCGCACCGGGACTCTACG
>BGNK01001714.1:98549-104177 GCA_003297005.1 Symbiodinium sp. clade A Y106 | reverse complement strand
CCGGCGAGGTTGAGCGAGGTGCCGGGGTCGAGGCCAACCTGGGCAAGACGCGGGTCTTCAACGCAGCTGGAGGGGATGCGCCACCCGGCGTCGACGTCTTGGGCCCGGACGTCTGGTGCCGCCACCTGCCCCCGGAGCAGCGTGGCTTCGTCGCCCTCGGCGTGCCCATAGGTCACCCCGACTTCGTTAAAGCCCAGGACGCTAGCCGATTTCGTGCTGAGGCCGACTTACTTGGAAACTCGTGCAGCTCCCTGATGTCCAGTGCGCCTGGCTCTTGCTCGCTTTCTGCAAGGCGCCTCGTGCACAGCACCTGCTCCGCAACGTGCCCCCAGCTGACATCCTGCAGTACGCTCGTGGTCACGACGATGCGGTCTGGGCGGTAGCTGAAGGCCTGCTCGGCGACCAAGGACCCGGCGAGGGAGACGACTGGGCTTCTGCTCGCCAGGTCGTTTTTTTGCCGCCGACCTGGGAGGCCTCGGTCTCTTGGCAGCGGAGCGGGCATCACCGGCAGCATACTGGGCGGCGTGGGCAGATGCGCTCCCGGTGTTGCGCCAACGATACCCCGACGCAGCAGCCCGACTAGTGACTAGTGCAAGAGCTCGAGGGCGAACCGGCAGCGCCTTGCCTACGTGCAGCTGCGGAGGCTGCGCGCAAGCTCGCGGCGGAGGGCTGGACTCTTGCGCACGCGGCGCCGACGCGCCGGCCGCTGAGGGTGAACTCGGCCTACGAATCCCAGGTTGGCAGCGACACGCCGTTCTCGCACTTCACACTTCCTTTCGCGAACGCGTGTTACTTCCAGCCTTGGCTCCGGCCGCTCGCGCCCTCCTCCACTCTCAGTCCGGTCCGCACGCTGGTATGTGGCTTGCGGCAATTCCTTCGGACGCAGCGTCCACCCTTGCACCGACCTGATGCACGTCGCCATGAGGCGCCGCCTTTGCCCCTCACGGCCCTGCACTGTGGCGCGGAAGGCCGACATGGCTGTGGGGCTGAGGTCGATGCATACGGGGACCACCACCTCGCCTGCCCACGCACGGGCCTGCTGCCCAGGCGTGGTTTCGTCGTTGAAAGGGCGTAGGTTCAGGTTGCTCGCGAGGCGGTCGGCCCGGAAGGTCGGGTCGTGCCGCAGCAGTGGCTGTCGCGCACAACAGCGCCGCAGGTTCACCCCGACGACCGTTGCCNCCCTCGTCTCCCCCCTTACTCGCGCTGGCCGCCCCGTCCCCGGTGCCGACGCGCGGGCGGGAGTCGCGCCTGTCGGGGCGCGCCGACGCAAAGTCGCGCTACCCGGAGTTGACCCGCGGAGGGCCTCAACGACTCGTAGTCCTCGCCCCAGAAGTCGGGGGCCGCTGGAGCGACGAGTGCCAGCAGTTCCTCTGCCCTACTCCGGCTCCGTGTCCAACGCGCCCCACCACCCTTGCGCGCCTCTGCAGCCCAGGGCTGGGCACGCCGCTGGTGGAGTGTGCTGTCGGTATGCCCTGCAGCGCGCCGTCGCCAGCTCCGCGCTTGGAGTCTGGACCATGCCGCCGCTGCCTGGTGCGCCAGACGCGCTCCCGTTGGGTGACATGTTGGNCCCTGCAGCGCGCCGTCGCCAGCTCCGCGCTTGGAGTCTGGACCATGCCGCCGCTGCCTGGTGCGCCAGACGCGCTCCCGTTGGGTGACATGTTGGACCTCGCGATAGCGAGCGCCCCGAGCCGGCTGCCGCTTCGCTAGTACCCCGTAGGCGCCTTTCGGTCTAGGTAGTTTCCGACGGTGGGACACGTTGTGCGGACGAAAAAGGTGCGGAAAAAAAAAGTGCGGTGGCTCGATCCAGCTGGTGGGGCTCATTTGCTTGAGTTCGCCGGACGAAGAGATCCGAAGGGTGCTGCCTCAAATTTTTTTTTGAAATCATGCCGTTTTCCCGGTCAAAGCCTTGCGGAAGGTTTCTGCAGACAAGCCAGCGACTTGTCAGCTGTGGCGAGAGAAGTCCAGTTGGAACAATGCATCCCTCATGAGAAAGGTGGTTGACGAGCTTCAGTTACTTATGATTGACTTTCCAGACAGAGAGCCGTGCATTGTGATGGATTGTGCAACTATGCACATCGGAAGAAAGAATCTGCAGCAGGAATATGGGTTGTCATCGTTCCGCCAGGTTTCACTTCAGTTTTGCAACCTTTGGACATCTTTAAACGTTGAAACGTTTGGATTGCTAAAGCGCATGCTTCGCGAAAAGTATGTGCAGGCATGTCTGGAAATGGATTCGTGCAAGCTGCCCATTGAAAGCTGGCTGCGCGTTCTTTTTTCTGTGTCCGGTTTCATGACCCAGAGATCCTGGCGCAAAGGCTTTCTGAGAAGCGGGATAGTTGGTGATCGTGAGACGCTTGCAGAGCCTCTAGCAAAGCTGAGGCACAAGCAGTTTTCTGTGCAGAATCTTTACTCTCAGTTGTTGAAAGCTAGCTGGGAATTATACCCGCCTGGCGTTGCCAAGCACGTCAGTGTGTTGTTGCAGCCTGCTGTCCTCGAACTTCATTAAATGAAGCTCAGAGCGGCAGGCGTGTCGCCACTCCTACGGAACGAGGACGCTATGCCAAGCAGGCGGCAAAAACGAGTCCCCAGAATTGGAGTCCTGTAAACCCGCTGTTTTGCGCCTCGCATGCGTATGCCCGCAGCCACGACAAGAGCCTGCGAGCTCTTCGGTAGGGACGGTGCTGTGTCATGGACGCTACAGCACCAGCGGACCCCTTGGTGTTGCCACAGGACGCTCTCATCATGCCGCATCTTCATTCTTTGTGCATGCTTATCAGTAGGGGACACTTGGTGAGAAGCTGCAGCGCGTGCGCAGCTCGCGCCGAAGCCAAAGCCCACGCGAAAGAGCTGACGAAGCAGGTCAAAAAACATGGCAAGCAACTTAAAAAGGCCGATTTCTTGTCGGCCCATCTTTTTGCCACCCCTGGGTCGAGACCTGGTGCGACCAAGGCGACGCACGTGGCATGCGCAACACGTCGGTGTCGGCTGCCCTGATGCAGATTGAGCTTGCGTTTCGCAAAAAGGCCTCGCACTTCTTGCAGATGGATGTGTCTGCTTATTTCGACTCCATCAACCACGTAACCCTACGGCGGACTTTGGAGCACCTCCGCTTTCCGCCTCGACTGCCTGACCTGTTGTGCAGTCTTTGCTGATATTCCAAGCGAATTATTTTCAATTTATTAGGCGCCACAAGCAGCCAGTGGCTGATGACGACGACTGGCATTCCTCAGGGATGCTCTCTTTCGCCCGTCGCCTTGCGGGAACTGAACCTTGATGTCCCTGCCACTGACGGCCGGCGGGTTGAGGTCGTCGCAAACGGCTTGCCGCTATGGCGAGGGGCGCGCGACCCGGGGCCGATGCGAGACCAGCGCTGGCACTTCAACAANGAACTGAAGCAAATGAGCGTCGCACTCCCACGAGGCTGCTTAGCTCTGCAGGGGCCGGCGCTGCCACCCCACCAGCTGGATCGAGCCACCGCACCTTTCCTTTCAAAGCGAACGGCAATGCTGGTTTCATCCAAGTTGACGAAGGCGATCTGCTTCCCGAAAGCCGTTGCCTGGTGCTTCAAGAAATCCAGCCACATGAAGTACAAAGCCGCCTTGCAAGCAAGGCATGAAGAAGCTTGCAAAGGTTCGCATTTTGGTGCCCTGAGGCGACCCTATTCTTGGGCCCCTTCCCGTAGCTACCCATAATCTTTACTCCGAGTTGTTGAAAGCTAGCTGGGAATTATACCCCCCTGGCGTTGCCAAGCACGTCAGTATGCTGCTGCAGGCTGCTGTTCCTGAACTTCATTAAATGAAGCTCAGAGCGGCAGGCGTGTCNGAAAGCTAGCTGGGAATTATACCCCCCTGGCGTTGCCAAGCACGTCAGTATGCTGCTGCAGGCTGCTGTTCCTGAACTTCATTAAATGAAGCTCAGAGCGGCAGGCGTGTCGCCACAGTGATGCCTCAACACTACTTCGCATCTCAATGCTGTCAGCTCCAGTACCGCGCAGCGGCTTTTCGTTTTGCCAGCAGCAACAGCTTAGTGTCGAACGGATGGTCTTTGGGCGGTTGAAACATCCTCTTGAAGCCTGTTTGAGCCCTTAAGCTCCCTTGAAGCCTCCCAAGCTTCTCTTCATCGAAGATGGAGCCCACTCTGTTCTTTGGAAAAGTAGTTAATGAAGTGTAAAAGTTGCTGCAAAACTTCCAAAACAATGTTGGCTCTATCTTCAAATTTGCATCTTAGCTGAGACGTTTTAACTTGCAAACTTACCTTTTTGCATTCTAATTTACACAGTTTCAGACTCTTTTATTCCTTCTGCAACACTTGAAGTAGAGACTAGATGGATTTCCAAATTCTACAGATTCAACTGCTCCAGACACGTTGTTGTGGGTTTTGCGCAGTGCAAAAGTGTGTTTATTACTTTGATTGTGCTGCAAGAAAGCACACACGACAGACTCAGATACCGAGCATTGATTTTCAAAGGAAAAATTTGAAGTGCTGGTGCTGGAAAAAACGGCACTTGAAGGTTGAGATTTTTCTAGAAGCAAGTTCGTATTGACAATGCTGAAGTCAAAGCCAACTCTCTCTCACTCGAGAGGCGTAAGAGAGCTCTTTAATCTTTCCAGTCCATGTGCAGGTTGTGGTCGCCGCCATGTCGTACCTTGCAAGTTTTGCTCTTCAAGTTCCGAGCGAAGCAAAAAACAACATCATCAGCGTCTCTCAATGACTTGAAAGACCATTGCAGCTTCTGCTGGAAGAAAGCATACAGTATAGATGTGCTTCCAGCTCGATTCATGCTTGTTTTACGAGTTGTCATTGAAAACGCGCGTGTATGTCAGCCAGGGCGACTGTTTTTTGCTGTGCAAAGTAGAATGCTGCTATCTGATTGAAAGCACGGTATCGGTTTTTATTTGACACTTGGTTGCGGATGATTAACCCTCTTGTTGGCTTTTTTCCAAGAGAGAAGATCGCTGTGACAAATGGGGTAAAACACATCTTGAAACAGTTTACCGAGGAGTTGGATCGAACTTCATGTTTTCAGGTCTGATCTTGGTAAGCTGGAGACACCGAAAGCACCACCTTCCTCAGCCTTCTCAAGGTTCCCAGCCTGTCCTTAACTACCCTGAACCAAGACTGGACTCTTGTTAAGGAACCGTTGCGGCGACAATCCCCAGCTGCAAGAACGAATGCGTTCTGAGATTCTGCTGTTGCACGCCGATAATAGACTGCGCAGTGCAGAAAGAAGCGTTGGAAGCGTCAGATGAGACATTTTAAGACTTCAACACGATTGTGTGCTTCACGGCAACAAGGTAACAACGAGCTGTACCTGACCAAGCAATTGCTATCATCTTGCGCATGGGGTTCTTGTGGTCCCGACGGCACGTGAGCATGTTTTCGTCCCATGCATTGAATTTCGCAGCATATTGCTCAGAGCTGTAAGGGAAAAGGAAATCCATGTTCCAAAGCATCAATTGCTTGATGGGTTGCATGGCTTGCAACACTCTCCTGACAAGCATGTCAATAGCCACAGAGGCTCTATTGCTGGACGTGCTTTCTTAGTGCTGGTTCGCCATGGCGATGTGGGGTCATCAAGCTGCATTTCATAGGGACGTGGTAACACCTGCAATTGTGAGTGCGGCGCGA
>BGNK01001714.1:83549-93549 GCA_003297005.1 Symbiodinium sp. clade A Y106 | reverse complement strand
AGTCCGCCGCCCAAGCTCTGAAGCTGCACTTCTTCGTGTTCAGGGCCGCTCCTACGGGCTGTCGTTGGGGCTTCTTCTGCTTGCTGCTATCGCTGGCAGAGAGTTCTTCGTCTGAATGCCATCATGACATATTCATACACCCTAATCTCTGAATGATGCATCACAGCCATTCCTGTCCTGCCTGCCCCAAACCCACAACTCTCAACCCTGAACCCAAAACCCGAAGCTCTAAAACGTGAGCCCTAAACGATGAACCCTAAAACCCTCGACCCCGAAATCCCCTGAACCCCTAAACCCCTAAACCCCTAAGCCCCAAATCCCCAAACACTCGCTTGGAGAGGCCGGAGACTCGGGAGGTTCCATCCTCCTCGTCAAGCCGACCTCGTGCCCGCAAGATTTCGGCTTTGTTTAGGTCAGTGGGCTTACTGCTTTTTTATTCGATATATTCGATGATATCGTGAGAAAAAATTTAGCATGGAAATTTGTTTTTGGATTGTGGTGACTCTGGAGACATTCATCTCAGTAGATGTTCAGCAAGGGAGCGAGCCCCCTAGATTTAGAGGCCCTGCTCAGTTTCGCCTCACACCTTCAGCTAGAGAGACGCATGTGGTCGCAGCGCCAGGGTTGTGTTCTCTTCAGTCGTCTTTCAGCAACTCATGACTTTAATAGTAGTTGCAATATAATAATAACAATAACAATAATAATAGTAATGATCATAACGGTCATAATAATCATACTAACAAGAACCATAGTAATATCTATAATCATAGTACGAGTCATAACAATGTGGAATAATATTAACAATAACATCAGAAAGTAATACTAATAGTGACAATACTACTGAGAAGAGTAAAAATTATGAACTCCTAAACCGTAAACCCTAAACCCGAAACCCCTAAACCCTAAACCTCCGTGAGGTACCTGGCCATGCCGCTCGAGGGCCTAGCTCCTGGTGGAGCGGGTTCCGGCGAGGACTGGCAGAGAGTCGGATGATCGAAGAGACTCCTTATGACACTTATAGTATATAACCTAGTATAGTATACTACGGTATGGTATAGTATAGTATAGTATAGTATCAAATGGTATAGTATAGTGCATGGCAAAGTATAGTATAGTAGTTCCGGGCTTTTCGGTGAGCCCAAAAAAGTGCGGCCGGAATTCCATTAGAAGCTCAAGGCTCATCACATCAAGCAGAACAAGGCCTCCTTTCCCTAAACCCGAAACCCTAAACCTTGTACCCTAACCCTAAACCTTAAAGCCTAACCCTAAACCTTGTACCCTAAACCCTAAACCTTGTACCCTAAACCCTAAACAGAACAAGGCCTCTTGTCTTAAATTGCTTTGTTAAGAGCCGGTGGCTCCAGAGGACCACCTGAAGTACACGCTGACCCTCGAGATGAAGCTGCCTGTGCAGAGGCCCTTTTAGGGGATGTCGGGCTTCGCTTTTTTGTTTATTTTTAGTTTTTTGCTTTTTTTTTGCTTCTTTTTTGGGTTGATTTCGGGGGTTTCCGGCATTGGGGCTTACGGGCATCGGAGTTTTGGGGTTGATTTCAGGGGTTTCCTGGCTTTGGGGTTTCGCTGTTTTGGGGCGTTGGCTTTGAGCATTTGGGGCTCCGGCTTTGCTGGAGATGTCCGGCCGGCCACATAAGGGGCCTTTGAGGCCGTGAGTGTTTGGTAAGGGGTCTTCGGGTGCCGGTCCCTAGGGCTTTGCAGCCCCTAAACCCTAAACTCCTAAACCCTAAACCCCTAAACCCCTAAACCCTAAACCCTAAACCCCTAAACCCCTAAACCCCTAACCCTAAACCCTAAACCCTAAACTCATTACTTATAACTTCGTGTTGCGTCCAGGCCCCAGCTTTTAAGGTTTCGCCTTTGTGGGCTTGGGCTCGGGGCTTCAGTTCTTCAGGTCTTCAAGAGAGCCAGTGGGACTTGCGGAACCCCGGGCCGCAAACCTAAAACCCGCTGACTTTCAAAAGGCGGCGTAGCCCGAAGGCCCAAGACTAAGACCTCAGACTAAGGCTCTCAAACACAAAGCCCAAAAGACCTCTGTGGCTTCAAGGTTTTAGATGAGGCACTGTCGTGTCCAAAGGACATCATCATCACCACCCAGTCTTGGGATACAGCAAGTAGGAATTGTCCTTCATCCTAAGCCAGGTTTGTTTGCAGAGTTAAGGGATTCTCTGGAGGCCTCCAACCGCACCATCACCAGAACCCTTCAACTCTCCCCTAAACTGTAAACCCCAACCCTACACCCTAAACCCCTAAACCCAAAACCCTAAACCCCGAAACCCTAAGCCCCCAAACCCAAAACTCTAAACCCCAAAACCCTAAACCCTAAACCCCCAAACCCCAAACCCTGAACCCCAAAACCCTAAACCCTAAACCCCCAAACCCAAAACCCTGAACCCCAAACTCTAAACCCCCAAACCCAAAATCCTGAACCCCAAAACCCTAAACCCTAAACTCTAAACCCCCAAACCCAAAACCCTGAACCCCAAAACCCTAAACCCTAAACCCCCAAACCCAAAACCCTGAACCCCAAAACCCTAAACCCTAAACCCCCAAACCCAAAACCCTGAACCCCAAAACCCTAAACCCTAAACTCTAAACCCCCAAACCCAAAACCCTGAACCCCAAAACGCTAAACCCTAAACCCCCAAACCCAAAACCCTGAACCCCAAAACCCTAACCCCTCAACTCTCGGATCCCGAAAGCGATGACTTTTCGGAAGGTCACAGCATCCTGTGGCGCTGTTCCAGGCAGGGAGCGGTCGGTTCCCAGTACTTGGTCGCCCAGTAGGGTTTAGGGTTTTGGGTTTAGGGGTGTAGGGTTTAGGGTTCAGGGTTTAGGATTTGGGGTTGATTGTGGTACTAGTATCCTACCGGCTAAGCACGAGTCTAAGGGCCCAGATGGTGGTGGTGGTGGTGGTGGTGATGATGATGGCTGTCGCAATCATCGAGGTGGTGTTGTTCGTCGCGGTGATACCAGCGATGGCGCACACGACTTCGGATAACTAAAAGACTTGACTAGCAGTGCTGGCGTGAAAGAATATCTGTCGGCAGCAGGAAGCTGAGAAACAGCTGCTGCTACTACTGCTGCTGGTGCAACTGCAACTGCTACTGCCCCTGCTCTGCTCCTGCTACTGCAACTGCTGCAACTGCTGCAACTGCTGCAACTGCTGCAACTGCTGCAACTGCTGCAACTGCTGCAACTGCTACTGCTACCGCTGAGGCTTCCTGGCCCGAGGTCTCCGGCCCTGGGCTCAGAGCTTTTGAGGGTTTTGGGCTTGGAGGGCTGGGGGTGTATGGCGGTGGAAGGGCCCCCCAAGCTCTTGGGAAAGTCCTTGACGAGGGGAGCCACATGTAGTCCTTAAGGCTGAGAAGATCTCAGAAGTGCGTGTCACGATTCCCTTCAAGGTGCACCGCAGCTCTGTGCCGTGGCGGACGAATACGTGCCAGCCCAGTTCCCAGCATGGTAGTGACAGGCTTGGTACTGACGTGGAGATAGCTGTGGTACTAAGATTAGCAATATTTGTCCTCCATCTGCAAGTCATCATGCTATTCGAAGTCCTGACAGTCATGGTGGCAATCTATGATAATAATGACGATTGAGGGTCATGATTTTCATGGTAGTGCTGATCGTGTCAGGATGCTGAGAGTAAGAGAACCAGTATTCCTATTACACGGTGCAGTGCTGATACTGGTACATACAGGGGTACATGCTGAGGGTTATGGTCGTAACGGTCAAAACATGTCGAACCACGTGAGAGTTTTCAGTTTACTCATTTCAAAAGCATCGAAGATAGGAGGAACAGCCAGAGTAGACATCAGGTATGGATATAGAATCAACAGAGGCCAGCAGTAGACAGCAGCATGAACCATAATGATTGCAGTTAGAGCAACTTCTTTCAGGAGATTATGTGGAGCAATCAGAAGAACCTGAGAAAGATAATACATGCGCACACTTATGAATATGTACGATAGCGAGCTATGCCTTAAGACCGTGTGCTGATGTCATCAAACGAATACTGGTCATGATCACAGTCCTTGTAGTACGGTACTTCATGGCAGAAGCTACCAGGGTCATCTTCATGGTGGTGGTGCTGCTGGTGGTAGTGGTGGGTGTCGTAGTGGTCAGCAGCGGATGTTCCAGCCACTTCAGGTTCACCCGGCTGAGCGGGATTATTTGGAGGCACGTCGGGCCGGCTCCGAATCCTTCTGAAGCCAAAATCACTGTAGAGAGATGAAGAGGACACAACGAGTACCAGCATATCATACTGCCTTACTATTCCTTTTCTTCTCCTGATGTCTTCCTCCCCTAGTGGCCTTAGTGCTACTTCTATTATCGTTGTCATCAACATGACCCTGCCTGCCAGGAGCCTCCTCCACCGGGCACAACGTGGAACTGGCACTTGCAGGCTCGGGGGGTCTTCCCAGACCCTCAGCTTTCAGAACGTCTGCAGACCCGTCAGCCAAAACCGCCAAGCTTCCCTGGGCCAGAGGTGGGCAACGTGATCCTCAACAAGTCGGTGCTTCGCCCTGGCAGGTGCCTTGAGGGCGGCCAAGACATGTTGATGCATCGGAGATGCTGCTGCTGATGATGACAATCAATGATGGTGAGGACAATGACGATTGAGAAGAAGAAGACAACCATGATCATGCTATGATAGCCATTATGGTAAGGATGCTCCTGATGGTGTGGTGATGCTGCTGTCGTGGTGTTGCTGTTGATGATGCTAATGTTGATGATGATGTTGGCGACTTGCCATGGCGATGACGATGACCATGATTTCGACCTGAACATACGAGCAGAAATACACTGTTGCTGCTACTGTTCCTACAGCAATTCCTCTTACTCCTCTTGCCACCGCTACTTCCAGCAAGACGTGCACTTCCGGCCTTGACTTTCGGTATTATCCCCGTCACTTTGCACAAGAGCTTCAAGCTTGAAGCAAAGTATGCTGTGCCGTGAACCTTGTGTAATGTGGCAGCTCACTTGATTTCTCCCGTCGTAGCTTTGCTCAACAGCATATCTTCTTCCTTTGGGCTCTGGCCTTCCAGCGACGAGATTCCCAGTTGTCAGGTGGCATGATGTCACTATGGTGGTGAACTGCAAGGAGGGCCGTGCGTTCATCTACGTCGACGGCAAGATCGTTGCTCGGCCCACACCGGATACGGCTGTGCCCCCTCCCCAAAACCCTTGTCCGCCCCACTACCAAGCACCATATATAAGTCAAGAACAGCATATGGCCCTTTACCTCGCCTTTCTCGAAGAGGGAAAGCTCCGAAAGAGCGCATTGTTTACCATGTCTGCAAGGCTTAGATAGCAGTGAGCAGCAGCAGGAGTTAGCAGGAATGCTCCAAGCGCTGGATCCTAAGCTCTCAGCCTCGCATGTGAAAGTCCTGAAGCTTCGACCCTAAACCCTAAACCGACTTTGTCTCGAAGGTGCGGGGGGACGGCGGCGAGCACGCTGTCGTCATCGGCGAGGGAGCAGGCCTTGCTCCGCCTTAGCCCATCGCTAGCAGAGCACACCATGAAACTGATGCTTCGTTGCTATTTCATACCCTATTGTAGTACATCATATTGTATTATGCTACATAGTACTCCGCATTCCCGGATTGAACACAGTGCGATATGTGTACAAGTGCTTTTGCTGACACAGCAGCACAAAGCAGCAGAGCAGCAATTGCACAGCACTCTATAACGGTATAATTAATTAGTACCGCCAGGAAGCTACAGAAAATCGACCGGGAATAACATTGTCGTGCAAGTTCAAACAGACGAAACTGTGTAACGATGCATGTAGGACAGTGGATTGGAAGATTGCAACGTACGTTACAGCAGATCAGTTCTACATTCGGGTCCCGGTGCAAGCAGACTTTACATGGATGACCCAGCAAATTTCAGCTCTTTTTGCAGTACTTGCAGAGTCATCGTCGTGATGATGATGATGGTGGTGGTGCTGATGGTGGTGGCGGTGCTACTCGTAGCATTTCTTATCGCTGCCCGGAACCCTCGACTCCAAAACGCCTGAAGGCTCACATCCAAGTCTTGAGCAACATGTTCTTGAAGTTGTAGGAACCGGCGGGTTAAGGGTTTATACCGTATCATGTTATTTATCATATTACTACTCTGGTTGTTGCTACGAGTGTGCGTAGTATAGGATTACGCGTCATCCAGGAGGCCCCCTAAACCCTAAACCCTAAACCGTATATATATATATATAATATATATACATACATACATATACCTGCAGCTCAGAGGAGCCAAGTCGCCCCTGGCCGTGAAGCGGGGAGGTTTCCTGCTCTTTGCGGCTTCCGAGGCGCGCCGAAGTTTTGGAGGGTTCGGCGGCTTCAGGGGCCTGGGGTTGCCAGGCTTTTTAGGGTTTAGGGTTTAGGGTTTAGGCTTTCAGGCCTATTTCTTGGGTGATGACTTCCGTGTTGTCAAGCTCATGGTACAAGAGAAAGTGTTCATTTCGTCTTACGGCTGCCGTTGAAACCCCCAGCCATGTCCAGCATCTTTCTAAGTTAGGCTTCACATTGTCTGCAATCATGGTACGGTTCAGGGGTGTTGCGAGGCTTGCAATATTTCCGAGACGAGACTCCGCAGCCTCGGGTGTCTCTGTCGGATGAGACATATCGAGGATGCAAAACCATGCAAAATCTTAGGTTTAAAGCGTAGCCAGCCTCAAACTCTATTTCCGTGCCCAAGCTAGTGTTCATGGTTCAGGGGTTTCAGGGTTTCAGGTCTTGAGATTTTGGGTTGAGCGGTTTAGGAGTTGATGGCGCGATGTTAGTTTAAGGTATAAGTGCTTCCTTCCTTTGGGTTTGCGACTTGGAACTTTAGGGTTTGCAGTTTCTGGCTTCAAGTTTCTGAAGTGCTGAGGCAGGCAAAAGCCTGAGAGCTTTAAGTGTCAGAAGAGGAACAGTCGTCGTCGTCGCCGCCGTCGTCGTCGTAGCAGTAGCCGCAGCGCTGCACGAGAACAATCTTAGGTGGTGTTGCGTGATCGTAGTAGCATTCGCAGCAATACTGGCACGAGAAACAGCAATCGAGTCAGTTAAAGGCATCGCAGTAGCACTCAAACCCAAGGCTGCAGCTTGGGCGTTTATTCTCATTGCTGGGATTGTGAGTAGGTTTTTTTTTTCCGCTGTGGTTCATGTTTGTTGCTATAACTCTCTCTGGAGGCATCGTGGATGCCCGGTGGCTGCTACTTGCGTCGCTGTGCATTTACGAGCGCCTGCTTCAGCTATTCGTGGAGAGCTGTTTCGGTTTCAACGACCGAGTTCTCTTTTGAGAGCTTCGGGTTTAGGCTTTGGCGTCTTGGGGCAGGAGCCTGCTTCACGTACCGGTCCTGCGCGAGATTCAAAGCCTCAGTCTGTGTTGTTTTCGAAGTTTCGAACGGGGAGCTCAGATGTTCGCACGACACCCATAAAGCCCAAAGCCGGCCATCGACCCGACACTCATCATGCCGGTAGTGCAGGTTTAGAGTTTAAGGTTTACGGCCTTTGGAACTCGCTCAAAGGCGATTGCCTATCGGCGAAGCAGCTGGAGCAGGCCATTAACGGTGTTTGGGCATATAGACCACAGCAGTCGCAGCAATCGTAGACATGGGCTAAGTGTTGAGAGTATAATGCTCCTACAACCCTAAACCCTAAACCCCCTACGTAATGGGAGTCCAAGCCTGCCCAACCCGGGCTTCGGAGCGCAAGCGACGAAAAAGGCCGTTTAAACAACCTAAACACTAAACAGAAAAGTAGCCAGCAAAGTAAGTAGCAATCTTCGTCCTGCTACCACAGCAGTCAGAGCACTCATGGCAATGCCACTCTCATCTTACCGGCTTGAGCTACCAATCTTATCGCCCTTTGTTTAGTCCTTCTATGACCATACTGTCATACACCTCCAGAAGCCTACTCTAATTATTAAGGCCCCTATATCAAGCCGCCTTATACCAACCCTTATAGGAACCCTCATAGAAACCCTTAAAAGGAAACTCGCCTCCTATGCAGGTCGCGTATCAAAATCGCCTGGCCAGCGCCAAGATCCGTGAGTATCTCAAGGAGCAGCTGCCCCAGCAGGACGGGAAAGCTCCAGAGCGTTCGGTCGTGGTTTTGGGTTTTGGAGTCTTTAGGGGCCTGGGGTTTAGGAGTAGGGCTTTAGAGCTTAGGGTTTAGAGGTTCAGGGTAGGAGTTTGGGGTAGGGTTTGGAGTTTGGGGGTTTAAGGGTGAGAGGTTTGGAGGTTGGAAAGTAGGGTTTATGTTTTGGGTTGGGGGGTGTAGGGTTCAGGGGTTTATGATTTAGATTCAGTGTGCTACTGTTGCCTCTTGTTGTGGCATCAGTACATCAGTTGTAGTCGGCATCACCAGGCCATTGAGACTTTCACAGGTGGACCCGAAACCCTAAACCTCAAATCCTAAACCCTAAACCTTAAAAATCCCAACCTTAAGCCTTAAAGCCGAAGCCCTAAAACCAGAATTCCTAAGCCCAAAAGACCTACCTCTTCAAGGAGCTATATACAGCCCTAAGGGTCTAAGTACCCAAAAGTAGGGTTTCAAGCAAGATCCGAAGCGGAAAGGCTCGAAGTTGAAAAGCCCACGAAATGCACCCCCCAAAACCCTATTCTAAGTATGAAGGCCCCCATACAGATCCCTTATAGAACCCTTAAAGGGAACCCTCAAAGGAACCCTTAAAGGAACCCTTGAAGGAACCCTTAAAGGTACTCTTGAAGGAACCCTTCAAGGGACCCTTAAAGGAACCCTTAAAGGTACCCTTAAAGGAACCCTCCTCAAAGGACCCTTGAAGGAACCCTTAAAGGAACCAGTATCATACCCCGCAAGCCGCTGCGAGGAGTTGGCCCTGACCCCGATCCTCAGGCGCAAGGCGGCAGCCTCGGGGATCTGATGCAGTCCGACATTCTCGGGTTTAGGGTTCCTTTAAGGGGTCTTTAAGGGTTCTATAAGGGATCTATAGGGTTAGGGTTTAGGGGTTCAGGGTTTAGGGTTTAGGGTTCGGAGTTTTGTGGCCCAGGGTTTTGGGTTTTGTAGTGGCGGGTTCGAAGCCCTGTGAGTTTGCAGAGTTGCGGTTCGGCGTGTCACGTTTGAGGGTCAAGGCTTGGTTGTCGCCTTGTCACGACTGCGAGCAGATTCAGTGGACAAGTCCTTGTGGCGGCTCTAGCTCTAATATAGGGGATTTTAGAATTAGAGGTAACGAGAGCGAGTTTGGGGATTCAATATTCAGAAGTAATTATAGCAGAGTTTTGGACAAATGTAACTTCAGTATCACTATATGGGGGGACTTCCGGAGGATGCTTTTTACGAATTATTCGGGATGGTCTCAGCACGTCTGATTTGGAATGCCCCTACCGCCCTAAATCTTGAAACACACCGTAGGGCCTACAGCCTACACCCTGCCCCTCGGCCGTAGGCCTTGAATATATATATATATATATATTATATTATATATGTCTATAAAATATAATATATATATATGAGCATCCGTCAAAACTTCCGTAATTGTAGTTAAGAGTAGGGTGACCGTGGAATGTCGGATCTTGCCAATTTCCTTGGAAAGCGNATTATATATGTCTATAAAATATAATATATATATATGAGCATCCGTCAAAACTTCCGTAATTGTAGTTAAGAGTAGGGTGACCGTGGAATGTCGGATCTTGCCAATTTCCTTGGAAAGCGATAGGACCCCCCAAAAGCGATACGATCGACGAAGATCATTTGTGGTGACATGTTCGCGCAGCCGCGGCATTTGTGCCTAAATTTTGCGTGTGATACATGGCTAGGCAATCGATACCCTAATCGATACCCAGTCGATACCCTAATCGATACCTACCAGATCGTTTTATGAGCCACTGCCCCATGCAGTAAAGGGCAGTAAAGGGCAGTGAAGGGCAGTAGAGTGCAGTAAAGGGCCGTAAAGGGCAGGTAAAGGGCAGAAAAAGGCAGTGAAGAGCAGTAAAGGGCAGGTAAAGGACAGTAAAAGGCAGTAA
>BGNK01001714.1:34214-83351 GCA_003297005.1 Symbiodinium sp. clade A Y106 | reverse complement strand
TATATATATATATTAAAGCACCAAAGTCCTTGCAGAAGGCGATGCCCTTCTGGCGCTCGGGCTGGTTCCTCTCGGAGTTGCCGGGCACTGCTTGAGCAGTAGCTTTGTGGGTGTTTTGGTGTGTGGTGTGCAGGGTGGGGTCTTCTGCGGTTTTGCGTGCACCTGAACGATTTCGCCCACATGGGGCTTTTCGGCTGGTCATTGCAGTTTCCTACTGCTTCTCAAGCCCAGGCTCTCAAACGTGAATGCTAAAGCCTGGTCATCCCGAAGCTCCACATGGGAAGGAGTTTCGACAAACCTGAGACACACCCCGCCCGAGCTGTGCGCTCATATCCCTGAAGCCTCAACCGGGCCAGGCCGTGTCAATAAGTTGTATCTACCCCGGCGTGCTAAACCCTAGCTGCAAACTCGAAACCGTCTGAGGTTTCGACAGGGCTTACCCTCCGGAAGATAGGAGTCGATACTGTACGCCTACGTCCCCCAGCCCACAATCAAGCGTTTCAAAGCCGCAACAGCTACAATCCTTGAAATCTGAGACCCCAAAATCCTCAAACCCGAAGGTCTCTGAAGCCTCAACCCCTCAACCCCTCGAAGCTCTAAAGCTTCAAATCCTCAAAGCCCTAAACCCGACAACTCCCAAACCCCCAACTCTAAACCCTAAACCCCCAAAACCCCGAACCCTAAACCCCCAAAACCCCAAACCCTAACCCCCAAACCCCTAACTCCCAAACTCCGGAACCCCAAACCCTGGACCCGAGACCCCCTGAAGGGCCTGGAGCAGTCAGGCTTAGAATAGGGATCTCTGGTGAATAATAGGGTTTAGGGTTTAGGGGTTTAGGGTTTAGGGTTTAGGGTTTAGGGGTTTAGGGTTTAGGGTTCAGGGTTTAGGGTTCAGGGTTTAGGGTTATAGTAGTCGAAATTAAATCCCTTAACCCTTAAAGGAACCCTTATAGATCCCTTAAAGGAACCTTTATAGATCCCGATTATGGTAGCTTAAAGCAAGAACCCAGGTAACCCAAAACCCTAACCCCCAAACCCTGAACCCTATACCCCAAACCGTATGGATCCCCTCAAGATCCCTTCTAGAACCGTTATGGATCCCTTCAAAGGATCCTTGTTAAAGGATCCTTTAAGGGTTCCTCTAAGGGTTCCTTTAAGGGATCCTTTAAGGGTTCCTTATGGTTCCTTTAAGGGTTCCTTTAAGGGATCCTTTAAGTGATCGCTTTAAGAGATCCTTTTAAGGGATCCGTTTAAGGGATCCTTTAAGGGATCCCTTAAGGATCCTTGTTAAAGGATCCTTGAACCAGAGCCCAGGTTCGGTCAGGCGGTCTTCCCCGTGGACTCGGAGAGCTCCTTCTCGAGCTTTCAGGCGTTGTTTTCCCGACGTTTTTTTTTTTGTTTGGGATTTCGGGTTTGGGGTTGTGGGGATTTAGGGTTTGGGTTTCAGGGTTTACGGTTGAGGGTTTAGGGTTTAGGGTGGATGTTCAAGTTCAGGTTTGTGTCGGTGCTTTGTTGAAGGCTTTCCAGATTGTTTGCAACAGGGTTTGCGAAGGTTTTTTGATTTTTAGATCGTTGCTGAAGGTGTCTAACATTGCTTTTTAATCAGACCTATAGGTGGGTATACCCGCAGTTGCAGACGAACTCCTGTGCTTCCCTGCATTGTAGACTCCAGATCCCAAAACGCTGAGCCCCTGTATCCCAAAACCATCAACCCGCAAGCCGGCTTTGCACCCTGCCTCCCCACTTCAGTTTCCGGCTGCCTGCAGGTGTTCGTGTTCGCGGCGGAGAAGCTGTTCCAGGTGCGGTGCCCCCCTACTATAGGGGCCTCAATAATCAGAATAGGCTTTTGGGGTTTATTTTCCCATAATTATAATAAGGAACCACCAAAATCCCTGAGTTTTCCATGGCACCCCCAAGCCCAGTTCGAAATTCCGAGCCCGAAACCGAAAAGCCCTGGTACCATGAGCTCCCACACCCTTAGGAAACCCCTTGCCCTATACTATACCTTTTAGCCCCAACAACCGTGTACACTTTGCAGCCCACTCTCACAAAACAGCCAGAAACTACAACCGCAAAAAACCCTGTAGCAGCCTGACAAGCCCTGTCTGTCTTCTGACGGGATCTTGGTTGAATAGAGAACCCCTAAACCCTAAACCCCTAAACCCTAAACCTTAAACCCCTAAACCCTAAACCCCTAAACCCCTAAAGGCCCTAAACCCTAAACCCGAGCTCGACCGGGAGGCCCCGAGTAGCGAGGGAAAGCTGAGCGGCATCCTCGGGCTGATGAGCGAGGAGTCGCAGAAGGCCAGGGGAAGAGCGGTTCCGACGTTTAGGGTTTAGGGTACAGTGTTTGGGGGTTTGGGGGTTCGGGGGTTTGGGGCTTTAGAGGTTTATGGGGTTTAGGGCTTGGGGTTTTGGGGGGTTGGGTTCAGGGTTGGTCTTGGTGCTTGCGCTGGCTTCATGCAGGTATCAAGTTGTTGCTGTGACGTACCACCCTGAGCCTCAAAACCTACGGTGATGATGTGCATGAGCACATGGAACGATAATTGTTAGATCTGTCTCAAGGCTTGATACCTGCACAAGAGTTGTGCGACCGATGCAATGACTCGGCGTTTCACTTGCACCTTACGCTCCTCGTCTCATCCCAACCCATCTTTGCAATCCTAAACCCTAAACCCCTAAGCCCTAAACCCCCAAACCCCTAAACCCCTAAACACTAAACCCCTAAACCCCTAAACCCAATCCCGAATCCCTAAATCCTTTACTTCGCCAACTCAAAGGAAAGCTCTGCAGGCCACGGGTTGCAGATCTTTGCATAGGGTGCCCAGAACGGTCGGGCTGCGAGCAGTATTAGCTATTATTAGTTATTTTTAGTTATTATTAGTTATTATTAGTTGTTATTAGTTATTATTAGTTATTATTAGTTATTATTAGTTATTATTAGTTGTTATTAGATATTATTAGTTATTATTACTATTACTACTCTTGTTCGCATTGTTCGTATTCGTAGTATTAATATTAGCATTATTATTGTTCTTGTGATGCTAATTATTCTTATAATAACTTTGATTATTCGTATTGCTATTATTGGCTCGAGCTACGCCTCTCCAAAAGCCCCCAGGCTGCCGCAAATACCATCGGCTTGATCAAGGCGAGCCATGGAGCAGAGTCCTGTGCTTGTGTTTAGGGTTTAGGGTTGAGGGTTTAAAGGGTTTAGGGTTCAGGGCCTTTAGGGGTTTAGGGGTCTAGGGTTTAGGGTTTAGGGCCTTTAGGGCCTTTAGGGGTTTAGGGTTTAGGGTTTAGGGTCTGGGGTGTAGGGTTTAGGACTTAGGGTTTGGGGTTTAGGGAACCCTAAACCCCCACATCCTCCGAGCTACTTGGGATCGTACGATGTTCCGGGCTCGGGTTCAAGGGTCTGCAGAGCGTTCGGAGCCATTTGTAGCGTCTGGCTTGAAGATGGTTGGCTGGAGTATACTGACATAGCAGAGCCTCTCGTAGACAGTAGAATAGGTTGGGCCAGAGCAGAACGCAATAGAAAGCAGTGGTACGGAGAAGATCCCTGCAGAGCTTGTCCGCCGAGGGAGCACCTTCAGCGGAATCGTGTCCTGGTATGGCCCGTTCTAGGGTCAGTTGATGTCTTCACAGCCACTCCATCACGACGAAGCGTTGAATCTTCTAGCTGCAAGGTATGTTGCCGCCGACCCGAATTCTGAGAAGCCCTGAACTCCAAACTCTCAACTCCCAACCCGCGAGCTGTGAAGCCTTGGCCCAAAACCCCAGCAACGCAAACCGAAGAACCGGTCGCCGGAGCTTGCCCGAAGCTTTGTAAATCTAACCCGAAGCCCGAAATCATGCGGGCAGCCATGGTGCAACGGGCAGTGGCAGCGGCCGAAACGACCCGGCCGCGGCCGTGCTTTGCCCCCACGGGGATGCCAGTGGCTCCGCTGCTTTGGTTTTATGGTTTTAGGGGTTTGGGGGTTTAGGGTTTACAGTTTGCAGGGTTAGGTTTAGGGTTCTGGTTTCGGTGTGTAGAAGTTGGCTCCACTATGCTCCACCCTGAATCCCGATCTTTGGATGGGAACGCTTGGGTTCTACTACATCCATCTACATCCCCCAAGTTCTATAGCCCTAGCATTTCGGCAAAACTGTTAGCTCACGCTTACGGATCTTCCCTTTGGAACCGCTCCTCCAACTCCAGCCGTGCTTGCTTGAAGGTTGTACGTCGTGGAGTTACTTTAACTTTTCCTGTGTTTGCAGGTGGTCATGGACCTTCTAGTCAAGCCTAAAACCCTTGACCCTCTAGAGCAAGCACGATAAACCCTAAAAGCCCGAAAGCCCCCCAAAACCAGGTCGGCACCCAAGCAGCCGAGCGCTTGGCCCAGTTTGCGGAGAGGTCGCACGGATCGCGACTCGGCAGCTCCTGCAAGGAGGATTTTTATTTAACTTGAGGGATGTTTGGGGTTTAGGGGTTTCTTAGTTCAGGGTTGCGGCATTAGGGTTCAAGGTTGGGTTGTCTAAGTATTGTCCTGAGCTCCTGTCCAGGGCTTTGTGGGGTCCTTATCATAAGGGCGGGCTCTTGTGGTCCAAGGCTCGTTTTTGGAGTTTTGTTAGGGCTTTGTACAGGTTGCTTAGTTTGTCTAGTCTGTTATCCGTGCTTCCCTTACCTTTGATGTGCCTTACGGATTTGAAAGGGATAGGAACAATCCCTAATCCGAAAGCCCCAAACCAAGCTCCTAAACCTGCAAACCCTTGAACCCTGAGCCCTGCACTCCAAACCCTGATGTCGAAACCAAGCCTCGGGTTGAGGGTTTAGGGTTTAGGGATTAGGGTTTAGGGTTTAGGGATTGGGGTTTAGGGTTTAGGGATTATAGGGTTTAGGGATCAGGGCTTGGGGTAGCGAAGCCCTAAGCCCATGAGGCTGGTCTGCCTGACGGGCGCCGGATTTTCCACTGAGTCCGGGATCCCGGACTACCGGAGCCCGCAGGGGTCCTACTCCAAGGGCCACAAGCCCATGACGCACCAGGAGAGCGGGGCTCCGGGGAGTTCTGAGAGTTCTTCTGTGTTCTTACTGTTCCTGAGAATTCTTAGGCTTCCTAGGGCTCTTGGGGTTCCCAGAGTTCTTGAGGTTATAGTTTTTTTCGGGGTGTGGGGTGGAATTAGAGTTCTCTTCTGTCTCGTATGCGTCCGCCCAGGAGTTCGTGTCCAGCTGCCTGAACCGCCGGCGCTACTGGGCCCGCTCTCTCAGGACGCCTGATTCCCCGAAGCTCTCCCGACGCCCCAAGCCTTAGGCCGCCCAAGATTTGAACCCTGTGTCGTGAACAAGCTGGGCTATACCCTCAAACCCTGAAGCCTGCACGCACCCCAGGCCCTTTATCCGAAACCAACAAAAATTCTACACACCTGACTTAAACTCCACACCCCAAGCGTCCCAAAGCCTTGGAAAAGCGCTAAACCCGTTTTCAGGGGCTGGCGCTACTTCGACGGTGCGGCCCCGAACTCTGCACACCGAGCGTTGGGGGTGTTGGAAGATGCCGGGTACCTCGAGCCGCCCCATGTATCGTTTTCTTTTTTGGGTGGCGTGAAAAGGGTGTTCGTTATTTGGAGTTTAAGCTCCGGAGTCTTGGCGGACAGTGAGGTTTTCGGTTCGGGGTCGATCTGTTTCAGGCTCAGGAGTTTGGACGAAGAGAGTCGGCGTAGGCTTTCAGGGATTTTAGATTTGGGCCTTGGGGGTTCTCTTCTCAGTACCACCCGAGTCACTCCCAATTCCTACAGTCAACTACAGTACTGTAGACAGGAATCGGGGGTTTTGATTGCAGGATGCTGGGGTTTCTGGACACCATCATAAACTCCTGAAGGTATGTGCAGGCGGTGATCACTCAGAATGTCGACGGTTTGCATCAGAGGGCTGGGTCTCAGAATGTGATCGACCTCCACGGGCGCAATGACCAGGCACATGGACTTGCAGGGTTAGCTAGTTCTCAGGTTGGCATCGGCAAAAGAAGGTCCAGCTTTGCTTTTTCTTTGATGCTGTGTGCTTAGCGTGCTCGCCCCGAAAACCCTAAACCTCCAAGCCGTGCAAGGTCGTGTGCCTGACCTGCTCTCGCTCGCGTCCCCGCGCCGGCTACCAGTTGGAGCTTGAGGAAGTGAACGCCGCGTGGATGGACGCTTTCCTCCCCCCACAGGAGGTCATGGACATCCGGGCCGACGGCGATGCGCACCTGGACGTCCGCAGCTTCGACGGTTTCGTGGTGCCTCCCTGCAAAGCCTGCGGGGGGGTCTGGAAGCCGCGGGTGGTCTTCTTCGGCGGTTCCCTCGAGTCCGCGGTGAAGCTTGAGGCCCAGGAGGCGCTAAGAGGAGCGGAGGCTCTGCTGGTGACTGGGTTCTTGTTATTAAGGGTTTTAAAAAAGTTACCATAAGAAGGGAACCTTATTATGTACTACAGATCATTGTTGTCGTACCTTAACTTAAATCCATCCCTTGGCAAGAACCCAGGTGATGGGAACTTCCGCCAAGGTCTTCAGTGCCTTCTCTTTGATCCGGCTCGCGGCAGAGGCGAATAAGCCCGTGGCCTTGGTCAACATCGGTGAGACCCGTGCAGATCCCCTGGTCTCTCCCGACCTCCGCATGCACATGCGCTGCAGCGAAGCGCTCTCCGCGCTGTGCCAGCAGCTGAGACTCCCAGCGTGAAAAAGGGCCCGTCCAGAATGCCCAAGATTGCAGGTAGAGCCCAAGTTTTTTGCTTTGCAACGGCCCTGAGGCCGCCCTAAACCCAACAGCATCATTCAAGCCGTATGAGAATAATGGCCTCTTCCTGGCATGGACAGTTGCATGATCCGCATGAGTGTTATTGTTTTCATTCTGATCGCGATCAGTTTGTCTTATGATTCTTGTCGCTATGTTTATTGCAGATTGTTGCTGCTGTCCTTCTTTGTCTTGTTGCCATGGGTATCAATCATTGCAACTACCTGTGCTCACTGGAAAACTGTTTTGCATCTTCGGCTCCAAACGGTAAACATGCCAAAAGCCAGGCCCGAATCCCCCCTAAGACGAACATCAGAATCGCCTGAGACCTACTTTCGGCCCCACCTGCGAAAACACAAGAAACACCGGGAAGCCCTAAATCGTGAAGCTCCTAAACCCTAAACCCTAAGCCTTAAGCCCTTAGCCCTAAACCCGAAGCCCAAGGCCTTGAAACCCAGAAGCCCTAAGCCCTACTGTGCAAAGGCCCCAACCATCGGCTCATCCTGGTAAAGGCATTCTAGCTGTATCTGCAGTTCGAAAAGGGCCCACAAAAAAAAAAAAAAACGCCTCAACGCCTGAACCCCACGGCTCCGAAAGCGTCGGGAGGCCGCGGAGCCCCTCTTCCGGCGGCTCAGCAACGCCCTGGAGTCTCCCGAGCCCCAGGCAGGGTTTAGGGTTTAGGGTTTAGGGTATAGGGTATAGGGTTTAGGGTATGGGGTTTAGGGTTGTCCATGGAACTGGCTGTTTCTTGGATGTTTCTTTGGCTGAAGACACTGATTCTTACATTTTAGTAGGGTTCCGGGTGTGGGATTCTGGCTGTTGAGGATTTTCGAGGGCTGGAGTTTTGGGTTTAGGTTTTCCAGTTCGGCGCTCTAGGACATTGCTTAGGTTCGGGTTTAGGGCTTATCGAGGGTTTTAGGTCTCGGTTTGAGGTCTGGGCTTGAAGGGCGGGTTTCAGGGTTTTAGTAATTGACAAAGATACGACAAGAAGATCGTGAGAATGTTCGTCGTGCTTTTGTTTTACCTTTGCTTGGTTCCTGCTTTATTCTACTTAAAGAAGCGCTTCTTCCGGTCGTCGCTGTTGTACTCCGGGTTCTGAGCCGCACAGATAGCCCCATATCAGACAGACACGCAGAAGTCTGGAGCTCAACACCCTCACCCGAAGCCCAAACTCTCAGTTGCAGGTGATTGTCTTCTTCTTGAAGGCCGTGAAGCAGCTACGAGCCCGCATGAGCAACGTCGGGGATGCACCTCGGCCTAGTCTTCAGGCATCAGTCTTCGTCTGTCGTGACCATGCGTGTTGTGGTTGTATGATACAAGTGTTCCTTCCCGTCACGTGCATATTACGGTAGTACCTCATATAGGGGTCTTAATAATTACCTGTACTAATCTGGGGTTCCTTATTATAATTTTAGGATACTGGGCCTCAAAACCCTATTCTACTTATTAAGGCCTTGATATAATCATTGTCACAGAGGCCTGTCGCTGACCCAGGCGTGCATCATTCCTCTCGCGGTGGGAAGCACTGTGGTGCCCCTGATGCTCGAGAAGACAGAGGGCAAGGACCGCCTCCTCTTCGAAGACCTGGAAGTTTGAATAGTGAGGATATATAGGTGTATGTATGCATGTATGTATGTGCATATACATATGTACATATTTATAATCAGCAAATATTACTGTTTAAAATTGCTATACTGTCGAACTATAATCATGTCATAATACTTGCGTATGTCGGCGGGATCCTGCACCACATTTTTCAAGCAGCCTTTCAACACTTTTGGAACCCGAGATCGCGCACAAATCCCCTACAGCCCTAGAACTCCCAAGCGCCCAAAACCCGCAAGCCCGAGACCTAAACCCGAAACACCCAAACCCCTAAACACCTAAACCCACAAACCCCTAAGCCCTGAACCCTAAACCCTAAAGAAGAACTTTTCGCATGGCTCCTCCGATGTGATGCATGCGCTTTCATAGCCAAGCTGTGATGGTTGGGTTCGGCTTTTGCCCTGTTTTTCCTTTTGGAGGTGTGCGAGGGAGTCGATTTTGGCTCGTGTTAAGCAGGCTTCCATTGGCCGTGCCCGAAGAGAGCCCTCAGAAAACGACCTCAACCCCTGAAGCCTTAAATCGTAGCACACCCACCAGGATGGCCCCAACTACCGCCTCACCATCTGCAACGGCGGGCCAGGGGTCCTGTACCACAGGCCAGCTGGGCTTAAGAGTTTGGGTTGTGGGTTTATGGTGTAGAGTTTAGGGTATGGGGTTTTAGGGTTCTGGTGGTTCGGGATTTGGGGTTTTGCGAAACTGTAGACTCCCTGAGCACCAACGCTCCTCAACCCCCAAACCTATACGCCGTCAAGCCTTACGCTTGATTCACCCAAAGCCCCTGAATCCCTAATGCCTCTGCCTCAAACCTATGGGAAAGACGTTAGAAGCCCCGAGGCAGTCGGCAAGGAGCCCGCCGAAGCTCAAGCATCAGACTTGCCTCATGCCGTCAGTTGGAGAGCTCAGGGTCAGATTAAGGCTTTTCTGAGCGTGGGTTAGGGTTTAGGGTTTAGGGTTTAGGGTTTGGGGGCATTCAGGATTTGGGCTTGTGAGGGGCGTGCAGAGCCTCACAACTCTGAAGATCTCAACCTCAACACATGAGCCCCCTAAATCCCTGCTTGCTTGACGGACAGAAGCAGTGGCACCAAAAGAAGACCCCTGAACCCTAAATCCTTCGAAGCTGCTTGCGGTAACGACAAGGATCTATCGAAAAAACCCAAAAGCCCAAGAGCCCTAAACCCCAAACCCCTGAACCCTAAACCTCAAACCCCGAAAGCCCAAGAGCCCTAAACCCTAAACCCTAAGCCCCTAATCCCCTAAACCCCTAAACCCCTAAGCCTAAACCCCTAAACCTCTTAACCCCAAACCCCAATAGCCCAAGAGCCCCCAGAAGCCGTGGTAGCCGAGGCATGACCTTCGACGGCATCCCCGCCGAGCGCGCCGAGGACGAGGCATTCTGGACCACCATGGCCACCTGGCGCACGCCGCGGAGCGGTGTGAAGGGATTGAAAATGGAGGTTGGGTTTATGAGTTTCATAATGTGTGCCTTGTGCAGGGATTGAACATGGGGGGGGGGAGGTTTATGAGTTTCATAATATGTGCCTCACAAAAACAGTGCTACATGGGGTTTATGAGGGTGTTTTGCAATGGTTTATGTCTTTTGGGTGTTTTATATGAGGTTTGCTTAAGGTTAGGCCTGCGCGAGCAATCGGGATCCTGCTATTGATGGTCCGAATTTTTCCGAAACTTCCATATGTTGGTGTTTTTTGCCGTCACTGGGAGATGACATCGTCAGCACACTCTGTGCTGCTTGTTGCTTTTGCCTTCTGGAAGTTGACGCAATTAGCACTCTCGCTGCTACATGGACATATGCTGTAGGCATATGCTGTAGGGCTCCGTAGCACGTCTACAGGTCGGATGGCTTTCTCAGCTGCCATCATGAGAAGTCAACTATGACATTCTTGGTCTTGGGAGTTACCGCAGTGCCGTTGCTACTGGGTAGATGGATGCATGTCATTTTTGTTCCAATTCTTCTTATGCTGCAAACTGTGCTTTCTTCATGTAGCGCATTTTGGTTCCTATGCTTCTTATTGTTCCAATCGGTGCTTTCCTTCTGTAACGCCGAGGTCACTGCGTGTCTGATCTCCAGCGAGCGAGAGCCCGAAGATCTTCTCTACGACGTCTTCCTGCCTTATCTGATTAAGGCGCCAGCCGTCGTGGATGCCCTGTATCCGAAGGACTGGGTGGGGGGTTCGGAGATAGCAAGGATCCTGTGATTTATGGTTTGACATGAGCTTTCCTATTTTCTGAAACTCCCAAACCCCACCAGTACCAACCAGAAACCGCATATACACCGCCCAGACCCTTACCGCTCGACCCTGCGCCACACGCTAAACTCCTAAACCCAAGCTCGTAAACGTCGTAAACCCAAAACTTTCAATCCCCTAAGTTGCGAAATCTCAACCTCACTTCCATGCCCAAACCCGATAAAACTCTCTATAAATTCCCTTAAAACTCCCTTAAAAACTCTTTTTAAACTCACTTAGAACTCCTTAAGAAAATCGCCGTGAGGAGGGAGCGAAGATGCTCGAGGGCCTCAGCATCCCGGACTCCGACTTCCACTCGCGACCCAGGGCCTTCGGCCCCTGGCGCGGCCTCACGCGCCTGGGCTTGGGAGGGGAGCCTTTCGTAGGGTTTATTCAGGGTTGAGGGTTTTAGGGTTTGAGGGTTTAGGGTTTGGGGTCTGCGATTTCGGGTTTTAGTGCGGGGGTTTAGGGTTGAGGGGCTATATGCTCTTGCATAAGGACTTTCATCATTGGGTTTGAGGCTCGTAGGCTTCATAGCTTTTTTATCGGATTCGTAGTGGGTCTTCACGGGGTTCTCATAAAGCAAGCCTTTAGCCCCCATAGAACCCTGCATAGAAGCTGTATAGGTATAGGATTCTTGCAGAACCCTTCAAGGGAACCCTTTAACGGAACCTGAACCACCGAAAAATACCTAAACCCTCAAAGAACCTTCAAAGAGGAACCCTTTACAGGAGCCCTTTCAACGAAGCCTTTGGCCTTAGTTCGGGAAAGCCAGGCTTTCAAGAGGAACCCTAATAAAAGAGCCTTTGAAACTTCAAAGGGGCCCCTTAAAGGAAGCCTTTAAGGAATCCCCCCCATAAGGGTGCTTTAGGGTTCTATAATGATAGGTTCCCTGTAAGGCTACTATAGGCTTCTGTAATAGAAGAGCCCCTTTAGCCTTTGAGTCCCAGGCTTTAAAGGAACCCTAAAAGAGCCAAATCTCTTAAAGGAAGCCTTTAGAAACCCCACCCCCCCTTTTTCGAGTTCCTTCCTTCGGCCCAGGCTGCTGTGGAAGCATCTCCTGAGGTCCAAGGCCGGGCTCACGAAGCAGCAGGCTGGGTCCCCGGGGCCGGAGCAGCAGAAAAGGGGAGGGCGGGGGGCGTAGTAATGTGAGAGTAGGGTTCCTTTTAAAGGGCCCTATGAGGGCAACGCTAAGGGTTCTAGGATATATTAATCACTGGAATAGGCTTGTTTTGGTTTTGTAGTGAACTGATTTTCTCAAGCTCTGAGGATCTAATTGGTAATTCATTATTCTAGGGTTGCGGGTTCAGGGGAGACAGTTTAGGGTTCAAGGGTGACGGAGGGTTTGGGGTTCAGGGATTTGGGTTAGAGGGTTCAAGGGCAAAAGAGATGGAGGGTTTTGGGGCCTTGCGGTTTTGGGTTTTGCGTTCCAGGTTTCGTTATACGCGGGGATTGGAACTTGAAGTTGGGGGTTTGAGGAAGGGGCTTTTTTCGACGAGAGGGATTTTATGTAGCATTGTCATGGGCTTTGCAATTTTCAGGATTTAAAGTGTTACAGCGCCGGCTTTGGTTGCAGTTTCCAAGGTCATGCATTTGAAAGGTTTGGTGGTGTTGGCGTGTAGAGGTTTGCAGAGCTTCCGTCTTCGGTTCGCAAGTTTCTGTCTCGTCGATGCCGCCGGTGCGATTTCAGGTCCCGATTTTGGTCACCGCCGCAGTCATCTTGCAGCAAGCAACATGAGTACCAAAAGCTGCGAGACCGAAGATCCCGAACCCAAAAAAAACCCAGAGAACCCTTATAGAGCCCCTCGCGGAAGTCTTAGAGGAAACCTCAAACGCCCCCTGTTGTGAAGGTGAAGGCTGTCAAGTGGGAGCTCCGGGCCACAATGGTGGACATGTGCGTCCACGACCTCAAAGCATCAAAAGGCGGGCTTGCGGGCTTTCAGCTTTTTTTAACGTGGGGTGCCCAGGATTTTGCTATTTAGGTTTCTTGTTTCTGAGTGGGCGTCCCATTTTCGGAGCAGGTGTTTTGGTTTCTACTTTTCTGCATCTCCTTTCTCTGGTCTTGGGGACAATTCCTCTCACAGTCGTCACTTTTGATTGGTAGCTTCTCTTGAGCTATTAGTAGCGATGTTTTGTTTGATTCTCAAGTTTTCCCATGAACCTAGGTCAAGAGGTTAACCCTGAACCGTACCTCCACCCGAAACTTGAAAACCCTTGACACCCGTAGAAAGCCGTGCAAGGGCTGATAGAACAGTGGAAACTTCGTTTATACAGCCCTTGCAAAACTACAAACCTTTATAAAGCCCTTTAAGAACCTTTGCAAAACCAAAACCCTACACCACACCCTATAAACTCTTTCAAAACCACTGCAAAACCAGCACAAAACCAGTACAGAATCCTGACAAAACCCTTTCGAACCCTTACAACACCCAAATCTCAACCCTTTCCCCGCCTAGGGTTTAGGGTTTTCAAGGATTTAAGAGTTTAGGGTTTCCGAGGTCTCGATTCCACGGACATCCGGCTGCTTAAGCTGGGCTGCGGCACCATGTCCTTCGCGGCAGTGAGGAGCTCGAAGTCTGGTTTCCCTCCTTAGCAGTTCCCTGGTGTAAGGGTTTACAAAGCTTAGGGCGGTCCTTATTGTAACGGTCTAGGAGACCTAAGAGTTTTTTGTATCATATATATATATATTCATACACATACTACAATTGGCCGCATACCCTATTCTGATCACTAATGGCCCCTCAAGTAAGACGGTTGCCACAGAAATTGTTGCTGTTACCGTTTCTGGGTTTGGCTGATGATGATGCTACTTTGCTTACAATGATCAGGATGACTATGTCTGGTACTCTTGCCCCTAATGCGTTTAAACATAGTTATGTCATAGTGAGCATAAGTACTATGGCGATTGCTGCGAATGTTAAAGCTTACGCTTACCGTTTCTATTACTGTGGTTGTTGCTACTAATGCCAGTCTCAGTGTTCGTGTCATGCGTGTAGTTATCAAATTTTTACAAACTTCGACTCCAAACCCCAAACGCATCATCATCATTGTTAATACCACTGCTATTGTTATTATTAGTATTATTATCATGTTGCTTTCTTGCTTTCAGTTTTGTGATTGCTATTGCTATTGGGATTTTCATTAACATCAGTTTCATTTTTTGCTGTTACAGCTTTTATTAAAAATGATTTTGCGAGTACCAGAGCGGCCAGGAATCACACCTGCGCCACGGACTGCCGGTCGGACGAGGACTTCGGCCAAGGGCTTGCTGCAAAGTAACATCGGGGCTTGAGTAATGGGTTTAGGGTTTATGGTTTTAGGGTTTACGGGTTAGGGTTTTAGGGGTTTAGGGTTTTAGGGTCTTGAGTAATGGGTCTGGGGTTTGTGGTTGTAGCTATACATGGACTGTAAGGGAACCCTATTTCGAGCTTTTCCGACAACTTTAGAGAACCGCTAGGGATTAGTTTGGGCTTTTGAGACTTCGTCTTTCGAGAATCTGGTTTACCAGTCAGGCGCCTTCTCTGGCATGATCGGTCTAGGAAGGGACCGGATCAATCATCAGGTGGGGTCGCAAGCCCGAAACCCTAAAGCCTCAACCCATACCCCAAAACCCTAAACCCTAAACCCAAAACCTTAAACCCTAAACCCTAAAACCAAAAACCTCAAACCCTAAGCAATCTAAAGCCCCAGCCCAGACGGAGTTGGAGCTTTCTGCCCGTCTCATGTATCGCATTATACTATATGCACTACATTACATTATACTACATTCTATTCTGTTCTGTTTGTAGTATATCATGTTACGTTCTATTATATCATATTATATTATATTATATTATATGATGATGTATTATCTTATATTATATTATATTATATATTATATTATATGTTCGGGGCAAGGACTCCCTGAGCCTGCCTGCGGCCAACCACTCCCTCTTCGCCTGCAAGAAGCTGGTCGATGCGATCGACGTGGGCGGTTTGCAAAGTGAGGTTCAGGGCATTACCAGGGTTCCCCGAAGGGGTCTTTCAGGGTTTCCTGGATCTGACGGTGATAGCAAGAGTAGTTCTAAAATGCGCCTGGGGAGTCGGTGGAGGGTATCCGGCTCCTTGAAACCAAGGCTGCCCTACTGCACTCAGTGGCACAACAGAAGTCAGGCTTGCCCAAGAGATTGAGGGCTTTTTTTCAGGGTGCCGTAAGGGTTTCTTCAAGGGTTTGCAATGTGTGGGTGTGTAACACTGGGCCAGCAGTTTAAGATTTGCGGCTCACCTTTGAGGCCCAGCCCCCACGCCCAGGTCCTTTGCTCCCAGAAGCCGCGGACCTATGAGGGTCAGGATGGCAGTGGGGAGTTTTCTTCCTACCTGGACCTGGACACCGGGGAGGACCAGCGTTTGGGGACTTGAGCTGGGCGCCGTTCTCGATCATGGTCTTTCATACAGATACTTTTAATGGTGTAATGTCGTTTCATTGAAAGCCCTTCTACGACAGGACCGCTCAACGTTGAGAAAGCTTCAAACCGCAAACCTGAAATCCGAAACCCTGCAGCCTCTGTCCCGGAAGGAGAAAGTCAGCCAAAGTGCGATCTTCCCCTTCTTCGACCGTCTGCTCCGGCAGGAGGCCAGGGCAGGTTAGGGTTCCGGGGTTTCAAGTTTGGAATTTCGGGTTTGGGATTCCGGGTTCAGGGTTTGAGGTTGGGGTGTCCAGCAGTTGGAGTTTAAGGGTTTCGGCTTTGGGATCTGAGGTTCATTCTCAGGGTTTTTAACCCTAGTTAGTCTAATTATCTTTGCTCCCCCCTAAACCCTAAACCTCAAAATCCGAAAACCCTAAACCCTAACAGCCCTATAAAGCCCTAAACCCCTAGATTAGACCTATATACTACAACGTTAGACAGACAACCTCTCCTGAGAGACAAGGTCTTTCCTGGCAAGCCGAAGGGGGTGGCTGACCAGCTTCCCATCGACCTCTTGGCTTTGCCGGAAAAGGCGGAGCTTGGTGAGGGTTTAGGGTTTAGGGTTTAGGGTAATGTAGGGGTCGCAAGAATCAGTAATAGTTTGGCCTTAGTCTCTATATAGCAGAGGGAGCTCGGTGAGGACAAGCTTTGTCTGCCAACTAGGGTCTGCATTGGAGTTCCCCAGTTCGGGTTTGGGGTCAAGGGTTTCTGTCAAGTCGTTTAGTTTGCAATTGTGATCCTTTTGGAATTAATGGTGCTTGCAAGCCCCCTGGCAGTCGCAACATCTGCAGGCGTCTATGTTGCATGGTTGGTCTGGATGTTTGGGCATGTAGTTAGATTGTGGCCCAGTCGTACTTATAGTAAACCCCAGCCCTCATACCCCATTGTAGTGCTAGCAAGCACCATAACACTATCTATCATGCAACCACGGCAGCCGCGTCCACTACGATTTTGGGTTTTGGTTGTCAACTTTCGAGTTCGGAGAAAATGCGAGCCTCCATCCAGGCACCCCAAACCCAAACCCTACCACGCCTAGGGTTTCGGAAACGTAGGGTTTTGCGGACTATGGGCCGTCCCGGAGTCCCTAAACCCCTTTAAGGCTGGACAACAACACACCATCGAAACCTTGAGCACGATGAACTTCCAGAGCAGCAGAGAGAGCCACACATCAAAGCATGAAACCCTTTGGGCTGGCTTGCGGGGCTAGGGGTTGAAGCAGTGAAGCCCCACACTCTAGAACCCAAAGCCCCATAAGAACAACCCGGAGCCAGGTAAACTCCATGACTGAGTTCTTCCGGACGCTGCGCATAGCAGAGGAGATTTGCCTCAAGCTCTCTTTCATCAGCAACTCGCAGAGATAATGCAGGCTTTCGAGTTGAGTGGAGAAGGAGAAATATAGTTCTGGTACCAGTGGTAGTAATGGTGGTGTTAGTGTCTTGTTATGGCTACTGGTAGTCGCAGTGGCGGTAGGAGGAGGAATTAGAAGCTGTAGTCTACGGTAGCTTGCGACCACAAAAAAAGCAAGAAGTAGTGTCGAAGTGGTGTAGAAGTATAACGCAGGTGGTAGCAGGACTGAGAGCATCATTGGAAACACAAGGGGAACGACTACACAGAAGCGAAAACATTCAGAGTAAGCAGTGCGGATACAGCTAGGGATAGTTGTGAGTTCAGTCACACTCGACAAGTAGAAGAAAAATTCGCAGGATTACGGCATTTCAAGCCGTTTCTTGAAGATACTTTAAGGATCACAACCACGAAACCTGAGTAGTGGTGACCTAACTCTGCAGCCTTAGACCTTGAACCACGAAACCCTTGACTTTAAACCCCTACACACTGGACCATGGCTGGTTATTCCGACTCTTACGTTTATGTCGGGGCCTTAATAATTAGAAAGGGATCTTGGGAGTTCCTTATTATAATCATAGTATAATATACCCCAAACCTTATTCTAATCATTCAGGGGCCCCTACATTATAGTACCCTTTTTGATCCCTTATAGTAGCCCTTATAATACCCTTTACAGGGACCCCTCTTCTAATTATTAAGGCCCCTGCATTATTAGGCCGGGAGCGCTGCGAGTATGCCCCGTACCTCCTGGTGTGCCTCCAGCAGCACCTCTTTACGAAGCTGCTGCCCTTGCCGAGGGGTCCCTTCTCCTCGATGCCTGGCAGGTAGGGTTTAGAGTTTAGGGTTAGGGCTTCTCTTCGATACCTGGCCGGGTAAGGGCTACGTGCAGGGTCTGAGGCGAAGTATATCAGGCTTACAGAAGTTTGGGTCGGGTCATCTAGGACATGCTGTCCTACTGTGATTCCTGTTCTTTCCCACCCCTAACTACGCCTGCCCCCATCACTACCCCTGCCCTGGCCTCTGCCTGCCCCCCTCGCCCTTCCCCTAACACCTAGCAGCGACACACGATGCTGAGGAAGTTGGAGGAGTGCGACATTTGGGGCGGTTGGGACTCTTCGCATCCGACGGTGACGCGCCCGATGCAGCTGGACATGCTGCAGGTGCTCTGTCGACTCGTGGAGCCGCTCGGTGCACAGGGCTTCCTTAGAAAAGCGAGGCTGCAGGCTCTTTATGGTTTTAGGGCCATTTTAGGGGTTTAGGGCCAGTTTAGGCTGTTGCACAGTAGGTGTCAAGTGCTGTTCCATCCTTTCTGAGAGGGAGTTCTTGTTGTCTTCGAGCCGAACGCACCGACCGAGGCTCTTCGTGTGCGCGTCGTTTGAAGCCTGCCTGCATAGATTATTCTGGGGCGTCGTTGTTCCGAGTGGGGCCCCCTCGATATACGCTGAGCTTCAAAAGGAAACCCTAAACTTGTCAAAAAAATGGCAAAACTTCTAAGCCCCCGACGCCTTGACCCTGAACACAGCCATAAGCTCTACTTATAACCTAAGGAGATGCGGTGCAAGAGCCACACGGCTCGCACCTTCGATGCCGTGAAGATCACGGTGCTCTCGGCAGCGGCGGCCATGGCGGACCGAATCATCCGGATCTGGCCCATGGATGACAGGCAGCGGGGGTGAGTTTTTGGAGTGTTTTAGGCTTAGTGCTCTTTATTTTAGGGTGCTAGGTTATAGGGTTTCACGTTTTTGGGTTTGGGGTTTAGTGGTGGATGACAGGCGCATTTGGGGCTGCTACAGGTTTTTGAATCAGGACTCTACGGCTCCAGCGTCTGTAGGAGCCTTAGAAGGGCTGGTAGGGCTTCGTAATGTTTACGGGGGTTTTGGTGCATCTCAAGGCGGCGGCTTGTGAGGAGTTGAGGTTTTCTGGTTTAGGGCTTAAGCGAAACCTAGATTTAGGGTTTAGCGTTTTGGATGTCTTCTTGACACACTTCGGAGTCAAAGGGCGCGTCGGGAAGAAGGGCTCGGGAAGGCCTGAGGGCATTAGTATAGACCCTTTTCAAGGGCCTCCATATGGGAGTTTCCGAAAATTAGGGGTACATTATTCTGTGGTATATCACGGTTCCCTATTTTCGGAAACTCCCATATGAAACCTGAAAATCCCTGTAACTCCTAAAAGCGCGAAACCCCGATTGCGAAAAGCCTTTCGGATTTCATCCACTAGATCCCTAGAGCCCCGAAGCCCCGAAAGCTGTCCCGGAGACCCTAGACCCTAAAGCCTAAACTCTGAACTGTAAACCATACTATATATTATAATCTATATTATACTATGCTCTACTATACTCTACTACACGATACTATACTGTACTATGCTATACTGCACTATACTATACTAGGCTAGACTAGACTAGGCTATACTATACTGTACCATACTCTACTCTACTCTATTATGTTGATTGCCAGGCTCTTCAAGCAGGAAAACAAGCCCTCAGAGCTGACGAAGGTTCTGCACGAAGGTGCTGAAGCCGCAATTAGTTATCCTCCAGGGTGTCGAATGGCCTAAACTCCAACCCTGAACCCTAAACTCCAAAACCAGAAGGCCTAGGCGTGCAGGGTGTGGGTTTTGGGGTTTTGGGGTGTGAGATGTAGAGTTTGAGGTTTAGCGTTCAGGATGGAGCAGGTTTTTTGGGAGTTGTCCCGCTATGTCGTTTTCGCCGCATGTCCCAGGCCCAAAAGCGCAAAAACCCGAAGTCCCCAGCCGAGACAGCTGCAACGGTTTGGGGTTTAGGGTTTAGGGTTAATGTTCTGTGCAGTTTGGGGTATGTTCGAAGTTTTTTGGTGGCTTCTTAGGGCAATCAATTTGTCGAAAGATGTCCAGGACATTCCCTCAAGCTCAAACCCTGTGCTTGAAATCTGTGATTCCAGAGTGTGTACCCATGATTTGACTTTTCAACCGTCACTTCAGTTCTCAACCTGGAAACCTTGAAGCTCTCACTCCCCTGCGCGTTACAAATCCGAAATGGAAAAGCAAGGGCGCTTTGCGGTGGATGCGACTGCCTTCTTGGTGCAGTCTGAAACCATGGAGGCATGCTTCCAGGACGAGGGCCAACTTTGCTTGATGTGCAGCATCCCTTGCATTCCCAAATTCCAACGCATGCCTTCTGTCCGGGTTTGGGGTTCAGAGTGATTTCGAAGAGCACGAACTCCGTGCCTGCTCCAAGCTCTTGACGTTGTCTCGGCAAGAAGACGAGCAAATAGTAGTGGTGGTGGTAGTTGTAGTTGATCGCACTCTCGTGACAAGCTGGAGAAGAATACGGGTGACCATCCATAAGTAATCAGTATAACTGTAGTTAGCTTATTTGTAATTATAACCCCAACTACGAGCCCTACGGTTGATGATATAAATCCTGCATTACCCAGAATAAGGAATATACCATTATTCCCATAGTTTAGGGTCCTTAAGGTAATGCAGGATCTTTGTTATCAACCGTACCACCATAGTGAGCCCTCAACTTGCCTGCCCGCAAGAGCTGGCAGCAGAAGCCTCGAGCCGGTGGGATCTTCACAACGGCTCAGGCTCTCAGCCTGTGACATTTCTTGAAGAGTCTGCGGTTCAAGGCGAAACTTTAAGCCTCTATTTGTAAGGCGAAGGCTTAACCCCTAAACCCTCAAACCTCCACCGCCCTAAACGCAAAACACACGCCCAAATCCTCGAACTCATGTTTAGGACCCGGGAAACGCCCTCTTGGAACCTGAAACCCCCGAGGAGCTCACCATCACACGCGCCGCGACCATGGCTTACTTCCATGAGGTGGTTCAGCATTACAAGGCCTTCACCCCCCTCAAGACAACGGGTTTTGGGGTTGCGGGTGGGGTTCTATAAGGGTGGGGTACTAGCCCCAAACCCCAAACGGTCTTGGGTGTACAGCTCTGTTTAGTTTTTAAGCATGCATGGAAAAATACATACATACGTGCATACATACATACATATCCAATATTTTCCGTACATATATGTTTAGGGTCTTAGGGTTCAGGGTTGGCAACCTCCGGCAAAGCGAACCCGAAACCTACACGGCGCAGGTGAATCTGGATCGACGAAAGACTGTGATCTTCGATTACGCCGCCCACAAGTGGGGCATGTGGGTTACAGGCCCGCCGCGCCGTACCGTCGTGGTAGTATCATACACCCCCCAACCGGTGCAGGGTGAAAGGGAGCTGCAGCAAGCCTCAATCCAAAAGCTCGACTGATACCTCGAAGTCGGGGAGTTGGCGGTTGCTGTCATAGTTCGCACACGCAGCCATCCTAAACCCCAAAGCCCCCAGGCGAGCGTGGTACCATCGCCCTAGCGGAGCGCATGGCGGCGACGAAGTTGCTGATGGACGGGAATCCCTCGAATCTCGTTGCTGGTGCCTTGGCCTTGCGCGTTGCTTGGGAGGGTTTCATATATACACATATACACATATCTATATATATATATCTATCTGTATATATGTATATATATATATATATTCACCGTGTGGGGTTGAGGGCGGAGGGTTCAGGATCAAGAGCTTAGCTTTCAAGGTTCGGGCTCCAGAGTTTTGAGTTCGGAGTTCGGGGTTTGGGGGTGTAGGAACTGGCTCAGTCGTGGGCTGCAAAGTTGGCCTTTCTTGCTGCGCAGCGGCGATGTGTGTTTGTACTGTGCTAAGTCAGGAGGTCTCTGGTAAATGTTACAAGGCTCGACGTGGCGATCGAACCCTCGCCTTTGCGAGACGAGTGATATCGGTGCGTGCTTGCACACTAATGTAGGAACCTGATTAGGAAACCTTGGGCCTTTATTGGGGTCCCTTATATGAATCCTACTATTTTGGGGGTTATAGGCCCAGGGTTTCTTAATCAGGTTCCTACATTAGCCAAGAAGACCTTCAACCGAAGGTTAACCCGTGTAGCCCTTACCCCCCTGCAGACTTTTAAGATTCTGGCACCCTTCCAGGCACCAATGTGATGATGCCTCATATCTGGCCGGAGTTCCAAGCCTACCGTGACATTGCACCGTGGCTGTTAATATAGGGGCCTTACTTATTAGAATAGGGTTTGGGGGCCCAGTATACTGTAACTATAAGAAGGAACCCCCAAAATAGTATTGGTATTTATTTAAGCCCCTATGGTGGGTGCAGGGTCTTGCAAGCTTCCACTCGCCATCAGGAGGATTCGTGGTCCATCTACAGCCCAGTACACCAAGCTCTAAATCTGATACCGTGAACCGTCGTAGTACCACATCTCCCAAGATCCCTAGTAGAATTATGAAGGCCTCAATAATAGTATCGGTGCTTAAGGCCTGCAATCCCTGGAGTCTGAGGTCTTCTGGTGGAAGTACTTCCTTTGCACGGACATCCGCGTCTTCCCCGAAGCCCGGAAGTTCCACCCGGCCGAAGCCATCGCGCGCTGGAGCGTGCAAGTGGACGACAAGGGGAGGCCCTACTTCAAGGTCTCGGCCCTTGGAAAGGACCGCACTACCAAAACCTCCCCTCCCCCCCAAAGCCGGAATACCAAAACTCCCCAAACCTCTGCACACCTTAACCCAAACCATTGGAAGAATCCTAAAACCCCAAGCCGGGAGAAAGCCTTAAGCCACCACAACGCTGCGCAACCCTTGAACTCCTGAAGCTTTACCCACTCTAAGCTCTAGAGCTCCATATCCGAAAGCCTTACCTCCTACAGTGTGCAAAAGACCTATACAAAGCCAAACAAAAACCGACATCTCTTCGAAAGAAACCCTCAGACACCCAATATCAGCCATACGAAATCCCAAACCCTGAGCCTGCAACGCAAAGCCAAAAGGGCCGAATCCTCGTTTGTTCAGGGCTTCTCGGCTCCCTAAGGAGTTTTAGGGAAGAGCGACTTCAGCTGCTGCCGACATTATGCCTCGTCTTTTTACATTCCGGGCTCTACTCCTGGAGCCCTCAGCCATAAAGACAGCATCTAAAATCTAAAGCCCTCAGCCCCAACACAGTCGCAGAACATCCTAAAGGCCCTAGAAAGCCGGAAAGCCTTGTGCCAGCAGACTTCGTGTTCGTGTTGCTCTTAGCGGAATTCTCTGCCGTCAGAAGTGTAAATCTTCTTCTTTCCAACTCTGTTATCAGTGTCACTAATTGGCAGTCTGCTACCATTACAGTCTCGTTTATCGTCCCTCTTCTTCCTAATCTTGCTAGGACAACCTTCGTACTTTTCTTGAAAGTCGCACCAAGGGGAATCTACGTTTATCCACAAGGCCGTAATGTAGGTTGTGGGGCTACTTTGTATTAATCCCTAAACCCTAAATCCTGAACCCCTAAACCCTAAAGCCCTAAACCCTAAACCCTGCGAGGACAACGTTGTGTGGATCAACGATCGCACGCCGCCCCAGCCTCCGGCTTCGGGTCACCGGTGGCCCTCGCCGGCGCTGCCGGCCATGTGCGGGGCCCGGGAAGGGTTTCCTTTAGGGAGGGGGTTTGGAATTCGGGATTGTGTTGCACCTTTTAAGGTTCAAGACTTCAGAGTGCTTGTCTTGGAACAGTTCCGGAGGTAATGATGCGGAAGCTTCATAGAGGGAGCTGCTCATATTGAGAGCTTCAGCAAATACAGCAGGGACTTAGCGATGGGATCCGACTATGAAGGCCATCGTTTTTTGGCGACAGGAACCTCTGCACAGTAGTGTCCAAGATGGAACCCCTAAACCTCAAAGCCCTCGCGGCCTGATGCTCCTAACGACCCCAAAGCCCAAAAGGCGGCGAGACCGAAGACGTCGCAGTCGTGAAGCTAGATCCTTTAGCCCTTACCCCCTGGAAGCCCTAAAGCTAAAAGCAGCCGTAGAGCCACATCGCTAGAACTTAGCCCGAAACCCCGAAACCATTAAGCCTCAACCCTAAACCCCTAAACCCTCAACCGTAAAGCCCCAAAGCTCCAAAGCTCCAAAAACTCCAAAACCCGGAGCACCGGGACGCCGCCAAGGCACACCAAGGGAGAAGTCCGTTTCTCGACCGTGAGGTTTTACCTAGAGGGTTTAAGGGTTTAGGGTTTAGGGGTTAGGGTTTTGGGTTAGGGTTCCTGTAAAGGGGTCTATAAGGGTTACCATAAGGGATCTGTCAGGGTACCTGAGTTTAGGTTCTGGGTTTTTGAGGTTGTTTTGGGTGGGTGCATGGTGCGCTTGCAGGAAGAATGAATTGTTTGAGACTTCTTGTCTTGCTTTACAAAACTTTAAGACACGCGCTTTCAGCGACGCAGACTTTCAGAAACGTCCGATGTTTAGCCCCGAAACACTAGACTCCAAGCATGAAGGCATGAAGCCCTTGAGCATCCAGAAAGCCCGCGCTGAACGCCAGGCCCCCCGAAGTTGACGGTTTAGGGGTTAAAGACGGCGCGAGGTACACACTTCTTCCTCTGAGAGTCCACCACCCAACAGCCCTAAGCACCATGGGCCATAGGCCTACACCCAAGCCATTCACATCCTGCTTACAGGAGCAAAGGGCTAAGTAAGTGAGGTTCTAGACCTTGAATTGGGCTTGCAAGTAATTGTAACTACAGTTACCTTGCTTATAACCCTACTTGCCAAGTCCACTGATCTTTTAAGCAATCTCATTCCATCAAAGGTACAGAGGACGACCTGCTCTACCAGAGGCAGAGGGTTTAGAGTTTTGCTGGAAGGATATACGGTTGAGCGCTAGGGGTTTGGTTTGGGAGAGGAGAGCACCAGAACGAATCTGAGCAACATAGGGATACGACTACTCACCTCAGAAACAGCAGTCGTGATCAGAGCAGGACACTCGAAACTGTCGAGGTACCAAAGCCACGCGACACCGGACATGCACATGTAGTACTGGTCCCATGATGATATCATCATGATGATACTACAATTACTAGCCGTTACTAGCGATGGTGGCAGCAGGATGCCCATGTGTTTTCAGAGTCCGTGAAACCCATGAGCTGCCCTGAACCGAAGCCTCAGCTTCGGTAGGTCTTTGCCCAACTTCCCGGATGAGAAGACGGGGCGCCCGATGCTGCGGCCCTCGGACAGTGAGGGCCTGCTGTCGTACTTGACGGTGGCTCGGTGAAACTGCGAAAACCTAGGGTTCAGTATCGGGGCTACACGAAGGGTTGCCACAAGAGCTACTATCAGGAGTTTGTGCCGATTATGGATTCAGGATTTTGGGGAAGTCTTTAAAGCTGGCTTGCGACTTGTGTGTTCTGCATCTTGGCCTTGACGGTTTCGGCTCAAACTTTCTTATCTGAGGTGCCCTACCTGCGGCAACCACTTCTGCTGAGCTTCTTTACTACGCAGGACCCAAACCCTGAACCCTAAACCCTCAACCCTAAAGGCACTCAACCCAGAACTCTAAACCCTTAACCCTAAACCCTAAACCCCGCAGGACAGGAGCAACTGCCTTCGCCAGGGCACGCTGCAAAGGATCCTTCAGGCCTCGATGCTGGAGCCTGGGCGGCTGCTCTTCCCCGAGGACATGAAGAACATCCCGGAGTTCGTGCCCGCCACGGCCGAGGAGGAGCACCTGGTGGCCTCTCCTTTCAGCCAGATCCTCACGGAGCTGGCACACGGGCCGACGGTGATCCTGACCGCCGTGGGCAAGCTGATGGCCCTCACCTTGAGCCTCGCTACCTCCGTGACCTCGGAAACGGTGCCGGCGATCCTCTTCTCCGTGCCTTTCTCATAGTGGGGTAACATTCTACCCATTTTTATGGTAGTACTTAAAGCCAACAAGGAACCAAGGTTTTACAATTGAAATCTTATCCCAACCATGAGCTAGGTGCGCCTGGCGGTGCGCGTAGAGTCCGCCGCGGCGCTGCTCATGGACCACGCCGAGGGCAAGGTGGCGAGGGCCTGGCCGAGGCCTTTGCTTTGGAGTATCATACTTTATTTGGGTCCCTTTTTAGGTTCCTTGAAGGGATCTATAAGGGTTTCTATAGGGTTTCTATCAATACTTTGTTTTGGGACCTGTTACTTAAAGGGAAGCATTATGAAATAAGAGTCTATACTTTTTCTCCCTGGTTACTTCAAAGCCCAGAGGCTCACCACAACGCCCAGCGTCCTGGAAGACCTGAGGCGAGGCCGGAGCTTGCTCCGGAGCACGTTCGAGGGCGAAGTCTTGCCATGGTTCGACAGGTGGGAGTTTCCGTTTATAGGGGATCCTACCATAGTACCCTAAATAGTAGGATCCTGATTATAGGTACCTTATTTGGGGCCCTTATAATCAGGATCCTACTATTTAGGGTACTATATTACATGAGGGTCCCCTTGCTTCGGAAACCCCCAGGTGGTTGGAGGAGCTGGCGGAGTCAGCACAGCAGGAGCCCAGCCGCGAGGATGAGTGCAACCAGCTCGCCTGCCGGCTCCACGCCCACCAGGTTCCTAAGGAGTTCTTAGAAATAGTCTTTAATTTTTGGTTCCTATACTCCTCAACAGCTGAAATGTCAATTTTTGCCAGGGGTCTAAGTTCAGTATAGGTTCTGGTGCTCCGGAACGTTCCGCAGAGCGACTTTGACGCGGAGCGTGTGAAGAGGCTGCTCTCCTCCTTGACTTACCTGTCCTCCCATCACACCTTCAACCAGGAGCGCCTGGAGGTTCCGGAGACGGAGCTCTTCGAGACCCTGCAGCTGCACCGGCGCTACATCGTGCGTTGGCTCGTGGAGCAGCGGCGCCTGAACGCGCTGCAGGGCTTCAACTCCGTGCTGCGGAGCTGCCATCAGCAGCTCTCCGCCCTTGGGGACACCAGCGCCCCGGAGACCGCGGGCTTCGAGTGGGTCTGCGTGGGCGACGACTCGGAGTACGAGGGCCGCTTCGGTGTTCTCAGCGAGTCAGCCCCGGACAAGGAGGCGCAGGGAGGGGCGGAGAAGGACAAGGAGAAGGAGAAGGGAGTGAAGACCGTGAATGCATCCGACGCCTTCTGGATCGAGCTCAACGTCCAGCTGCTGCAGGTGACGGTCCGTGGCCGCACGCTCGTTCCCTTGGAGGACTTCATCTGGCAGGATGAGGACTTCAAGCACGTCTTCGTCTCGGAGTTGGGAGAGAAGGGCGCCATGCAGAAGACCACGGTGCAGTGCTCCGCGTTGCTGACCTCCACGAACGCCACGGTGCGAGAGCTCCTGAGCATCCCCTTCCGGGCCACGCATTGGTCCTCGAAGCCGGCGAGCTTCCTGCCCTTCCTGGACGACTGGGACCGGCTCTACGACGTCGAGGACCTGGAGGAGGACGAGTTCTGGATAGCCGAGCTCTTCGAGCCCGTCCGGCGCATGTTCTTCATCCCACCCCCGCCGAAGAAGCCGCCCCTCTTCTTCATGAAGGACGAGCCTGTGTCACCCGATGCGACCGTGGTTTGCCTCATGGGAGTACACCAGGAAGCTAAGGCACGCATCTGGAAGGAAGTCCACCTCTTCAAGGAGCGGCGCATGATCCACATCTACGGGATCAAGTCCTACGGCCATCAGCTGTACCGGCAGCTGGAGTACACCAGCAACGCACGGCTTTGCATGCATGAGCTGCAGCCGCCGCTGGACGGTCGCGACGAGCCTTGGCCCATCTGGGCTCGCTACGCAGCCGGTGGCTCGAGCTGCGATCTGAGCAACCACGAGAACACCACCACCGTGTCACGCACGGCCATCAAGGGCCTCACGGGATTCGGGGGGGAGATGGAGGCGGACAAAGATGCCATGGATGATCCGGAAGACTGGGATGAGGCGGACTCCGGCGGCGAACGGATGGCCGGCAGTGCTTTGAAGGAGGATGAGGAGGAGCTGGAGGAGGACGGCATCCAGCGCCGGCGAAAGCAGCTCCGCCACACGGCCGCGGAGCCGCAGCCCGTCTACTGCCGAGAGGCCCATGAGCTCCAGCCCGAAAAGAAGAAGAGCAATCGCTGCAACTTTCTCAAAGTTTTGGGTATATTTATTTTACATATTTTTTTGTGGTTTATCTTAAACCCAATAAGGAATACAGAATACAAGAATTTTTGGATTTTTTAATACTATCCCAACCATGAACTAGGCAACTTTTGTGGCTGCAGTGGCACCGCCTGGCGCTGCCGCGACTGCGACTACGACCTCTGCGAGGCCTGCCAAAGGAACCTCTCCAGAAAGGTGCCTGTGAGATTCCAGGAGGGTGACCGGCTGCAGATCAAGGGCAGCTGGGCTCTTCTTAAGGAGCTTGACAACTTCAGTTACCGCCCAAAAATCTTAAACCCTAAATCCCTAAACCCCTCAACCCCAAAACAAAAAAAAACCGAAATCCTCAAACCCCCAGAAACCCCTAAACCCCTAAATCCCGAAACCTCTTGAACCCTAAATCCGTATACCCCCACTAGCGTTCCTTTTAGGGTTCCCTTAAGGGGTGCCTTTAAATTGGTTTAGGGTTTAGGGTTCCTTTAAGAGCCCAGGCAATGGCTACAGCCGGAAGGATGGCATCGACTGGCGCTTCTGCTTCTGGGCTCTTGTTACGGGGTTTAATTTAAGTTACCATAATGGGGATATAGACGGGTTCCTTTAAGGGATCTCTAAGGGTTCCTTTAAGGGATCTATAAGGGTTCCTTTGAGGGATCTATACGGGTTCCTTTAAGGGATCTATACGGGTTCCTTTAAGGGATCTATAGGGTTCCATTAAGGATCTATAAGGGTTCCTTTAAGGGTTCCTTTAAAGGATCTATAAGGGTTCCTTTAAGGTATAGGGATTCAATTTACGTTACCGCAATAAGGAAACCATAATATTTTCTATAGATCCCTATTATGGTAACTTATATTAAATTCTTTAACAAAAACACAGGCTTCTACGCCGGCGCCGACTGCGTCTTCTCCTTTGCACCCTGCACGCAGCGAACCTGGGTGAGCTGGAGCATACTTTACTTCTTTGTTGGAAGGCATTACCATTCTTTAATACTGTTTTGGGAGGAATTACCATTCTTTAGTACTTTTTGGGGTAGACCCGTTGCTTAAATCACAGGAACACTCGTGCCATAAAAGTTAAGACCTTCTTTCTCTCTGGTTGCTTCAAAGCCCAGGAAAGTGCATCCTCAGGAACTCGATCATCGATGGGTCGAAGGGCAGCGAGGTCCGAAGCGGAGGATGTCCCCTGGGCTCCGAAAGCGAGACCTTCGTCGTGACCTTCGAGAAAAGTGACGAAGGCTCCTTGACGCTCATAGAGAACATGGAATATCGAAGCTAAACCATACAAGGGAGAGTGCATATATATATATATACACACAAACTTACATACTGGTATATATATATATATGTATGTATGTATGTCTGTCTGTATGTATGTATGTATGTGGGTACAAATAATGTTGAATTTGCTCGCTGATGCTCCTAGCTTGGAAAAACAACTCCCAGCATCCCCAACTCGACTCCAGAGCAAGGGGGCGAGACTGGGTCACTCGCTTTAAGTCTTTCTTAGGGTTTAGGGTTTAGGGTTTAGGGCTTAGGGTTTCGTTTTTTGTTGCAAAGGCTTCGAAGTCTCCATCAACGGTGAACGTATGGCGGATTTCGACTTCCCCGACCGCTCCGCAGAGATCGTTGACCACATCGGCTTTGATTGCCGTGCCGGGGGTATCAAAGATGTCGAGATCTTGCACGACCGCATGATCACCGAGAAGTCTCCCTTTGAGCGCATGATGGAGGTGGGTGGTTGTCAAAATTCATGTCCCTTTTTGGGTCCCTAATATAATACGGCACCCAAAAAGGGACCCTAATTTTGACAACTACCCAGGTGGGGGAGCAGTATCTGCCCGGACGCGTTCTGTGGGGTTTGCTTCCGGAGGCTTTGCTACAAGACTACAACTTCTACCAGGAGAACGAGGGTTTAGGGTTCAGGGTTTAGGGATTAGGGTTTAGGGATTAGGGTTAGGGGTTTAGGGATTAGGGTTTAGGGATTAGGGTTAAGGGCGCTACAAGACTACAACTTCTACCAGGAGAACGCCCCGCCGCACCGCGTCATCCGAGGCTATCCTGCCAAAGGCCGCTGGCCCTCGGACCACGAGGAGGAGGACCTTTTGGAGTCTGATTCCAGCAATAAGAAGGTCGACCACATCCTCATCGTCAAGCTTGTTCGCATCAAGAAGATCCTCTGCACGGGAATGCGCGGTTGGGGTGCCGTGGTCATCAAGCGCTTCCGCGACGGCATGGGGCGTCCTGATTTGTACCTCCTTGACTTGCTCCACACCAATGCAGGCGAGGTTCTAAACTAGAATAGCTGCTCTATCCGGTCAAAGTTAATCTAGTTTCTTGATTAGCTAAATTTCCATGGTCGTTCAGTGTAACTGGGGACCCCGAAAAGAGCCCTCAGTGAACCCCACACCCGAAACCAAACATCCTAATGTCGCCTAAACCATCCTAAACCCTGATCCCCGAAACCCCTTCAACCCTCCAAGCCGTAAACCCTCTAGTATAGATCCCTTATAGTAACCCTTATAGACCCCTTTAAAAGAACCCTTAGGTTCCCACATTTCACCGACCCCCTAAGGCCCCAAAGCCTCTAAACCCTTGAGGTACTCCTCTCCACCACCTGGCCGATTCTCTGGCCCGAGCAGAGAACCTTATTGGCTGTAAACTCAACTTTTCAACTTTTGGGGTTCTTATAAACCCTAACCCCTAAACCCTAAACCCGGAACCCTAAACTCAACTTTTATTCCTTTGGGTTTTGGGCCAGTGAGGAACCTCTCCTACATCCTGGCCTGGACCTCCCTGAACCCCTGGGAGGCGGTCAGGGTAGGGTAGGGTTCAGGGTTCTACCTACCTTTGGTTACTTAGTAGCTGAGTGGATACACTTTACACTTTTTGGGATAATAGTACCCACTATAAAACCAAAAGTGTACACTTTTTTGGGGCTTATGAACTCAGCAACTGGGCTCAGCACAAACCTACCTTTGGTTGGTAGGGAATGGAAGAAGGGTAGTAATAGTAGCTATAATTGTACCCCATTCCTCCGTTCCCAGGTAAGTTTAGGGTGTTCGGGGTTTGGTAAGATTTCAGGGTTTCGGATCTGCTTTTGTCATAGTTGGGTAACATTTTACATGTATTTTGGTGCTTAAACCCAATAGGGAATAAACATGTACATTTTTTATCCTATCCCAACCATGAACTAGTTTAAGGTCTGCCAAACTGTTAGGCCACCTTGGGATTAAGGTTTCTATCCGGTTCCATAATCTTGTAATACGGTTTTGAGGGGGTTTTGTAAGGGTTGGAAAGTAGGGTAGTTCCTGAACCCCTGGGAGGCAGCGTTTTAGGGTGTTTGGGGTTTAGGATCATCTTGAGCTTTCAGCTTCATCCCGGACATGTCCCAAACCCTTGAAAAAATCCTGAACCCCAACACTCCCTGAACGCCAAACCCCCCACATCAACCCTGAACCCCAAACCCTAAACCCTCGCCCTAAACCCGAAATCTAAAACCCTCAACCCTGATTCCTAAACCCGACATGGGTGTTTCTCAAAACTAGGATCCCTTCTTGGGTCCCGAATATAGTACGGCACCTATTATTTAGGGTACCCAAAAAAGGGGGACCCTAATTTTGACAACCACCACATGTCTGAGAGGCTGGGGAGCTGAAGCACCTGCGGGTGGAGCGTGTGGAGATGCCGCGGCTGCAGCTTCTGGGCTAGCCTCTGATTTTTTTTGTGTTTTTTGAGGGGGCGGGGGGNGGGGGTTCGGGGTTCCTTATAAGGGTTACTATGAAGGGTCCTACAGGGTTTGGGGTTTTGGGGTTCAGGGTTTAGGGTTTGGAGGGTTTTTGGGTTGAGGGCTTGGGTTTGTGCTTTAGGGTTTAGGGTCCGGGCCAGGGGGGGGGGGGCTTTTTGGGATCTGTTTCATGAAAGGAACCGTCATGACACGGGAGTTTCCGAAAATTAGGGGTACCTTATTTTGGGGTCCTTATAATAAGGATCCTGTTAGGGTCCCCTATTTTGGGAAACTCCCACACTGAACTCTCGACCTTCTCCTTGCTTACTTCAACACCCAGGCTCACCTGGGACGTGCGGAAGGGCCCCCGTGGGGAGCAGAGGCTTTACTCGGTGGACCACTCCACGCCCCTCGACCGGCTGGATGTATCATGTGGGTGGTTGTCAAAATTAGGGTCCCTTCTTGGGTGCCCTAAATATTAGGTGCCGTACTATACTAGGGGCCCAAAAAGGGACCAGAATTTTGACAACCACCCATGACGGTTTAGGGTTCAGGGTTTGGAATTTAGGGTTTAGCCTCGAAGAAACGATACGCCAGCAAAAACCCTGAATCCTAAACTCAGAACCCTAAACCCTAAACCCGCAAAGGCATCCATATAAAAACAAGAAGTAGTGACGTAAGCTTTGCTGTCCCGGCTAAGGGTGTTGAGAGTAGAGGGCCCAAAACCTCTGAGCAGCAGATCCATACCCTAAGCTCTAAACAGTAACCCCTAAACACTAAACCCCCTAAACCCTAAACACCCAAAACACCCTAAACACCCTAAACTCAAGGCCTAAGCCGCCAACCTCCGTGGGTGGGCGGCGCTTAAGCCCCTCGACCTCGATGGCGCAGAACGATCTAGCACGCTCGCCCGCCTCTCCACAGCGACGGGGACCGTAGCACCCACGTCGTACCCGGTACCGGAACACGTCGAGCCCCTAACGGTTTCTGAGACCCTGCCTCCCCTGCCCCTGCCCCATCCCGCCAGCCTGCCCNCACAATCAGGCTCCAACGGCCAATCGTCAAAAGACGACGCACTCGAAATTACACTGTCGCAAGATACTTCCGCTTATGCGCCACTCTACGGCAAACCCTAAACCCTAAACCCTACACCCTAAACCCTAAACCTTAAACACCCTAAACCCTAAACCCCGCCCCGAAGCTCTGAACCCCAGGGGTCAGGTTTTGGGCTTGAATTTTGGGTTTCTAGGTGTCCCAAACCGCAAGAAATCCGATCCGGATGCAAACCCCCAGCCCTCTGGGACCCTAAGCCTTAAACCCGAAATTCAAATCATACGCCCTGAGCCGCCCTAAAGCCTTTAGGGTTTAGGGCTTATGAAGCCCGAAGCCTTAGAGCCCTAAGCCCTAAGCCGTAACCACTAAACCCGAAGCCCTAAACCCCAAACCCTCCGAGGCTTTTCATGCCCACGAAGCCTCCCTTCGGGGCTCGGGCTCAGGCGTTGCAGCTGCTACAGGCTCAAAGCTTGCGGGGGAGGGTGAATCATGGTGACTCTGAGGCTTGAGGGTTTGAGGCTGTAGCTTCAGGAATCGGGTTTAAGGGTTTAGGAAGGGTATTTTCAGGCCGAATGGAGTTTTCGTCGAGTCTGATGGTTGTCCGTATAGAGTTGCCAAGGTTTGGGTTCATGCTTTGGCATGAGGAGCCTGAACTCTTCTGCAGAACTGCATGATCGCCTCAAGCCTGGGGCACTTCCCAGGTTTGCATGCTCAGAAGTGTTCCATGTCTACTGGCGCCTAAGGGATATGTTCCGGAGAGGAGAGGTCGGAGATAGGTTCTTCTCCCAAGTCCCAAGTCAAAAGCTTAGGGTTTAGTGTTTAGGGAGGGTGCAACGTTTGTTTCGCAGGTCCGTGTGCCCGCCCGTGCAGTCTCGAAGCCATTTTCTGGTCTGCAGGCCGTGCCTCATTCGCTGCTGCTGCAAAGCGAGGACGAGGACGGATTAGGGGCTCCGAGCTTTATTTTCGGTTTAGGGCCAGCTCCAAACCCTGAAAGCCTTGGTTGAGCGCTAAGCCACGGCCACACTGCAGGAGCTCTTTGCATGCGTGCGGCGCCCGGTTTCCAGAAGGGAAAAGGGAGTAATGAGTAATGGGGATCAGCATTTACTGGGTTCTTGTCTACCATAATAGGGATCTATATTCAATAATGTGGTTTCCTTACAATGGTAACTTTAACTAAATCCCTATACCCTTAAAGAAACCCTTATAGATCCCTTATATATAAGAAATAATATTATGGTAACTTTAACTAAATCCTTTAACAAGAACCCGGTTTAGGGCTTGAGGCCTGCAGGTCCGAGGATGTCCAAGGGTCAGGGCTCAGTTTTCAGATTGCTTTGGGGTTCAGGGTTCCCAGAGACTCCAACATCCCTTAATTAAGGAATATACATTCAATCATAGTTAGGGTTCCTACTACTATTTAAGATATATTCCTTGCATAAGGAATGTACATGAAATCAGATTAGGGATCCCACTACAATTTAAGGAATATTCCTTAATGAAGGTTGGAGTCTCTGGGTTAATCATGGTCGTGGTGTTGGCGGCAGTGTCGGCGGTGGTGGTGGCTTGTGCAGTCATATCACTACAGAGAAAGTCATGTTGAAATGACGGTGGCGATCAAAGTGATATTGTTGCTGTTGACTCTTACTTGTAGTATGAGACACACGACGTACTGACAGTACGTGCATGCGCACTAGCAACCAGGGCAACAACATAAGCATACCAGCAGTGATGACACTAGCAGTGGCAGCCACCGTCGGCCACCGTAACAACATAAACTTGTTGGCAGCACTTAAACTAAATCCTAAGCCCACAATTGCAATTCCTGAACCCTGAACCCTCAACCCCGGAACATTGAACCGCAAACCAAGTACTTGAAGGTACCCAACGTCTGCCCACATCGGATCTACATCGCAGCGAATCCCGGCCTGGACTTGGGACAAAAATCCGACCTCCCTTCAGCTCTCTTTGAAGTTTTCGGGGTTTGGGGCATGAGGTTTGTCCGAACGAGCTTTAGGCCGGTTTCGAGAGATTCGGGTTCATTCCAAGGGTCTCATAAAGGAAAAAACAGGAAAATGAAGGGGGTCTATGGGGTCTTTCACGGAGCCTTGCAGAAAAAGAGTCAGGTTTTTTCACAAACTAGGTGGCAATTTGGGAAACTTTTTAATTTCCCTTTATGGTTCCTATTAGAGGTACCAGTTCATAAATGCTCTTCAGAGCCCCCAAACTACAACCCAGTTAATCATCGAAGAAGCTTTGGCAGGATGCCAGAACTTTCCACGGATAGACATTCAGCAAGGGAAGAGTGGCCGAGGTTCCTTCATGGTTCCTTGAAGGGTTCCTTTAAGGGTTGCTTTGAGGGTTCCTTTGAGGGTTCCTCTAAGGGTTCCTTTAAGGTTCCTTTAAGGTTCCTGTAAGGGCTCCTTTGAGGGTATTTCAGAGCAGTAGAAGCACAGAAAGAAAGGCAGACGAGAGAAGTGCAGGAAAGAAAGCCGACAAACAAGGGTTTAGGCAGAAAAAAGAAAGTCATGATGCAGTGAAGAGAAGCCAAAACAAGGCACTGGACACAACAGAATAAATACAGTACGAAGGAAATCATGAAGAGCCACGCAACGACATGACGAAAGAACTAAGCAACGACACAAGGAAATGTCGGATTGCGACGAACTTTACACCGAATTGAAAATAGGTGAATAGAATAGAACTGAATCGGTGAGACAAAGACACCGCACGAGAAACACACAACCGTAGGAAGGCATACGACATCATCAAACTCCAAGAAGAAGACCTGCGCATTAACGAAACGAGTGAAGCAACAAACATACATTCACGCGCTCGAGCACGCACGCGCACACGAATAACGAAAAGAAAAGCAGGGACAACACAATAAAGACGTCGTCAACTAAACCGCCTGAACAACTTGCGGCTCGATTGAAGAGACGAGCAACAAAAAGGCAACACTGGCAAACACAGATCGAGACACACAACTGGGACAATAGACTCACGACAGAAGACGTAACGACACATGCAGTACATCGAGTACTCCAGAAGGGGCCAAAGAATCTTCAAGACTTGAGTCAGTTTTGGGGCTGGGCCTCAGTTTTTAAAACAGAAAGCCTCCCAAATCCTTCCGAAAAATCCCTACACCCCTAAACCCTGCAACCCTAAGCCCCTAAACCTTAGGCCCTTAGCTCATCGCCTTGACCCTAAAGTTTTAGCCCTAAATCCTGATCCTTCCGAGCCTCAACCCTAAATTCTCGGCCCTAGGCCCCAAAATTCTGATCCTTCCGAGGAATCCCCTAAACCCTAAACCCTAAACCCCCAAACCCTAAACCCTACTGACACTTCCTACACGGGAGAAGGTCTACGGAAGCCTCTTCTTGTAGTGCAAGCCTCTTGAGAGGCAGACCTGTCGCTGCGGAGAAAGGTCATTGCATTAAAAAAAACCCTAAATCCTAAATCCTAAACCCGAGGAATCCTTTCAGCACGGAGCTGGTCCTTGAACGGGGCCACGGCGCCCGCTGCCCAGTCTCTACGGGGCATGTCGATTCCGTTGGGCCCATGGAAAGACGAGAAGACTTCCTTTGCCCCAAGTATGCCGCTGAAACCGTTTGCTCTGCTGGGCTGAGGTGTGGAGTCAAGGTGCCACGAAGCATTACCTGCCAGGGCCCCAGGCAGGGCCCCAGGCAGGGCCCCAGGTCCCAGAGAGACGCAGCAGCGGGCAAAGGAGCTGCGATGCCAGCTGAAGAGGGCTTGCAGATCAGAGAGGGCCCTCGATCTTAGACTTTCAGACTGGTCTGAGTACTGTAAAAGTGAAGTACTATTCTCTAGTACAGCGAAGAGGAGGATGAAGGAGGAGGAGGAGGACAACAAGGGCGACTACACTCCAAACGAAAGAGCCTTCCATTTCCCGAGTCGTAAGCCTTCAACTCCTTTGTCTGCAGGTATCCCGTCCACGTCTCCGCCTCCTTCCTTCAGCCGCCGACCACAGGTTGGCCTGCGAATGCTGTTCTCATGAAAGCTTTTATGCTGGTGATCTGCTTTTTACTGTTGTTTTTCAATTACCTTTTTAACCGCACTGCCGTGGTTATACCCACTCTTTGCAAATCTGGGCGCGAAGGTGATAATTAATCTTTGTGTGTTTGGACGTGGATGTTTTCTTTGGACTGGGGCTGTTGCATCTTCAGCGTTGGCAGCTGGGTGCAGGTTACCGGTAGCGGCAGGCACAATCTTGATTATGATGATGATTGGGACGGAGATGCTGACGGTCAAGGTGATATTTATGTTGACGGTGATGATGCTGATCGTGATGAGGGTCGTGATGATAAATGCGCCGGTCATGGGAATAGTCTTCATATACATAAAGAGGCTCAACCAACGTGGACCTGTGGCTGTGTGGACTGCAGAACCTGTTAGGGCTGAGGGCACGGGTACGGCCCGGTCCATCTGCATCCCGATAGCAGAAAGCTGAGAACGTGCACCCAAAGTTCCAAACCTGCAGCCCGAACCCCAAAAGCCCCTGAGCCCAAACCTCAAAACTTTCAACCCAAACACCAGGCTCGGCTCTCTACTTGATGCTCCTCTTCTTCTTGCACCGGGCCCCTGGAGCTGAAACATACCTTTCGCTCTCTCCCTCCCTCCCTCCCTCCCTCCCTCTCTCTCTCTCTCGCGCGCTTTCCTTCTCTCTCTGTCTTTCTTTGCTCTCGGTGCTTACTCTCTCTCTCTCTGTTTTCTCGCGTGCTTTCTCTATCTTTTTCTCTCGCGTGCTTTCTTTCTCTCACTCTTTTTTTTCCTCTCTTTGTCTCTCTCTCTCTCTGCTTCAGTTCGTCTGAGCATTGTGCAACGATGATGAACCCAACTGAATCCCAACAACAGCCATCCCAATAAAATGCGAGAAGAACAAACAGGTATAATGGGGTCGGGAGTTTAAGTGGCTGCAGCAGCAGCAGCTGGAGGATCAGGAGGAGGAGTGGGAGTAGCAGTAGCAGCAGCTGTAGTAGCGATAGTTAGTAAGATACAGTAAACAATTGGGCAGCTAGTAGTAGGTGGTACGTAGCGATGTAGCAGGCAGTCAGTAGCAAGCCGTAAGTAGTAGTAAATAGTAAGCAGTAACAAACAGTACCAGCAAGAGTACGCAGAGATACTTGCACAGTAGTAAGTGCTGTCAGCTAGCAAAACCTAATTGCAAGAAAGACTTTGACCGAGGACTACAATCTGGTCTCTCAGTTGGTTAACTCCGTGGCCACGGACTCTCCGTACACTAGCGCCGGGCTTGGCACGGCATGGACGGCCTTAAACCCTAAACCCTGAACCCTAAACGCATGGACGGCATGCCATGGGCATACTACAGCCATGGCACTGTCACGGCACTTCCTTGAAGTTGCCCCTCGCGCCTATAGCAGAGAGGCCTCGCGAAGGAAGAATAATGATTTTGTGTAGCGCTATCATAATGTTTTCTACCAGAGTGGTCATTACTCTCAGGTGAAGATGCCGTCTGTTTCGAGCACTTCGAGAGCATCGATGACAGGCGACGCCTTCACAGGGCTTTCAGGCAAATTGAATACCAGATCCACTGAGCAAGCCCAAACTGTATTGATGTTGGCAGAATCCAGGCATCCAAATGCCACGGCCCTGCGCTGCAAGTTGGCACTAGCCGTGCCCCGGTTGCACGCACTGGCTTAGTTTTTTTAGGGAGTTGGGTATCAGGTTTAAGGTTTTGGATTAGCTAGTTTGGAAATCCAGAGTTCAGGGTTTACGGTTTAACTACCCTAAACCCTAAACCCTAAACCCCTAAACCCCAAACCCTAAACCCCTAAACCCTAAACCCTAAACCCTTAACCCTAAACCCTAAACACCAGAACCCTCAGACGGGGCTCCAAGGTCTGACTCGCCTCCTCCTCTCTCTCTTTTCCTCGCTCGCCCTCAAGGGCCAACATACTGTGAATAATTACCTATACTATTTTGGGGTCCTTATTATAGTTTTTGGTATAATATACCCCGAAACCCTATTCTAATCATTAAGGCCCCCATATCACAGTACCTTCACTGATCCCTTATAGCAACCCTTGTAGACCCCCTTTGAAGGAAACCCTATTCTAACTATGAAGGCCCCAATATTACACGAAACCGCGCCTGCACCGAGCGATCAGGTCCAGCACTCGCGGATGCCGCTGCCCTGGGCCCTCTATGAAGAAGGCGGCTTCAGCAACGTTCCGCTGAAGTAGTTATACTTTAGAACCCTACTATAGATCCCTCATAGACCCCTTGAAGGAGCCCCTTAATTTAAAGTGAACCCTATTTTAACTATGTGCTGGTATGTGCACTTTGGGCCGGTCGTTGTTATGACGATCATCGATTGTTTTTGTCATCATCCAAGTTTTCCTCTAGGCTTGAGCGGTGCTGCTTTGAGAGGGTCCCACCCTTCCACAAACAAGAGAAGCGCGTCCCCAGGACCCGTGCGTGAAGCCGATGACATACTAAGCCCCCACCATCCTAGGTAGCATTAGGGAGACCCCTCATAGGGGACCCTTCTAAACCCTACTTCTGGCGCTCTCAAAAGGGAGCTTGTTGAGAGGGTCTCTGTCCTAACTCCTGCCAGGTGCAGAGCATGTGAGGAGAGCTCCTGAGCCGCAAAGCCTGAAGCACTAAACCCTAAACCCTAGACCTTAATGCCTAAACCCTAAACGCCTAAACCCTAAACCCTAAACCCTAAACGCCTAAAGCCTAAATCTTAAAGCCTAAAGCCTAAGCCCCAATTTCTGCCCAGGGCTCCGGGCTGAATTGGTTCAGGCATCCGCATCCGGGGACTTTTGGGCTGCAGGATTTCTTGGAACTTCTGGTGTTTGGAGGGCAGACGACCTCAAATCGGAACCTCATAATCTGCAGAGCTGCGAGGGGAGGCACTGTTCTTGAGGGTTTGGGGTTTCGGGCTTAGGGTTTTGGGGTAGTGGGGTTTAGGGTTTGGGGTTACAGAGTTACGGGTTTAGGGTACGATACGCTCATCTCAGGTCATCCACGTCACCGGGGAGTGCCGCTTGAGCTTCGAGGAGGAGATGCAGGCCTCTCCCCGCCCCCCCCCCCCCNCCCCCCCCGGGCCTCTCTTTAACATCCCTCTATTATTTGGTTTAAGGGTTTAAGGGTTCTGAAGCGGAGCTCTGGAAAAAGGCACCTAAACCCGAAACCCACTGTAGCATCGACCATGGGTTTTCTGTAGACGGCCGCAATCGCTGGCAGGTCCTCACTATGTGTCGGCACTATCGCGAGAAGCTCCTGCTGGTGACATGTCTGATTGCGAAGGTTAAGGGTTTAGGGCTTTGGGTGTAGGGCTTAGGCTTTAGGGTTTGGGGCTTAGGGCTTAGGGTTTTGGGTTTAGGGTTTGTTGCCTTCTCGGATTTTCGCTTGTTCGGGTAACGTCACATAGTACTGAAGGAAGGATCCTGGACAGAAGCAGTTTTTGTAACTCCCGCTATGCTTCCCACAAGCTCAAAGTCTACTTGCTTCACAGATGAGGTTCGAAGCGTGAAGCCTAACCACCAACCCTCGAACCTGTTTACAGAGAGGCTGGGAAAGGTGAGGGCGAATTTCTCTTAACGTTGACTTTACGGAACTGTGCCACCGTTTTCTGAATAAAACCCTTAATCCTCACGTTTAGTTTAGGGTTTCGGGTTAGGGGACCCTAAGCCTTCAAACTTAAGCCCCACAAGCCGTAATCCAACCTTAAACCCAAAAGGCCGAAATCCAAAACCGTAGCCTCCATCCAGGTGACCCGAGAGGTCGACGCCCTCCGCCGGGACCAGGCGAGCTTCGGGGGAAGCGAAAAAGCCACGGCAATCGTAATGGGCATAGGGCTTAGGGTTTAGGGTGGCGTAGTGCCTTCCGGGAAACCCTGTTATGATGTCCTTATATATATCCTTAAACCTACCCGTGTAATTGGGGTCAGGGTTATGCTTGCCCCCAAAACCCGTTTCAAGAACTCGAAGACTGCAGGGGCAGATGCTCAAGAAGTTCAAGTCCATGCTGGAGGCCGTGGCTTCTGGCACAGGGACGAGATGAGCAGCATCGCTGTTTTCGATTAGTTGAGAAGCTACGATGCATGTGAAAGCTTGTTGGGCCAAAGCCACTAAGGCCATCTTCAATGAACATAGCAGCAACAGCAGCAATTAATGATAGTAGCCACAAATGCTTATCACACATGTAATGAGGATCATCCTCATAGAGCCAGTGGTTTATCATAAGCACATAAAACGGACCATGAAAGACCAAGGACAACGTACACCGTACCACTAGTACCAAGGCCGGGGGGCCTGTACCGTGGGAATCCTTGGTACATTTCTTGTACTGGATGCTGCAAGACTCCTTGCCCTGCCAAGCCTCAAACCTTGAACCTTGAGCCCGAATGCCATCCCCAGGCTCAAACCCTTAAACCCTGAACCCGAAAACGCGAAACCCTGTGTCCCAAGCCTTAGCCTGACCATCAGAGCCCTCGACCCTAAACCCCAAACCCTAAACCCCTAAACCCCTACACCCCTAAACCCCTAAACCCTAAACTGACAGGATGAGGGGGAGATGCTCACGGCTTCCGGAGAGCACGCGAAGTCCTTGAAGAAGTGGAAGGAACTTCTGGGCTTCATACATGAATAATTCGACCGGGGTTTGTGGCACGGTCGGTATCTGGGTTTTTCAGTAGTACCCTTGTGCCCTTTTATTCTTGGGTCTCCTTATTAAAACCGATTAATTATTAGGAATAAGAGTATTCTTATTATTAAGGGGCTACTCAGGAACCTAGGTATAGTATGGCATGGCTCTACAGGGACCGCCTTTGGATTGAGGCTTTGGGGCCTGCATGGAGCGAGAAGCTGGGGCTCAGCGAATTCGGGATCTGGGCTCAGATCTGAAAGCCCTAAATCCAAAACCCTAAACTCTACGCCCTAAGTGCTGAACACTAAACCCTCAACCCTGAACCTTAAACCCGAAACCTTGAACTCTGAAGCCTAAACCCTGAAGCCTAAAACTTAAACCCGAAACCCTATTCCGCCTCTGAGTTCAGGATTCGCTTCGGAGCTTGAGGGCCAAGTCTGCGTTCGACAGCTACCAAATTTTGGGCTGTTGATACATGGAATGGGGTTTAGGGGTTTTGGGCTTTGGGTCCAGGGTTTAGGGTTTAGGGTTTTGGGTTCAGAGTTTAGGGTTTAGGGGTTGCATTATAGCAGCATAGTAAGAATAATAACAAGGAGGCGTTAGGAATAGTTAAAGTGCTCCGGCTTCTCTAGTGGTTGCCTAGTTACTTAGTTGCTCCCAGTGATCCCATCCTCTACAGGACCTTTTTCGGAAATCTTCGGCCCAGACCAACCTCTACGCCCTGAGTCTCAAACACCAAGAAACCTTGTCGGAGCGATGTAACTGCCTCCAGACACCAGATCCCAGACCCAAACACCCTGAACCCTAAAACCTAGACGCTTTAGGCATGGCGAAGCCAGGTACAGCACACTTCAAAACGAAGAACCTCCCCAGATGATGCATCAAGACACCTTCAACTCAACAATCCAAACATGCCCAAGCCCACCCAGAGACTCCAATGTCGCCAAAATTCCTTTAATTAAGGAATATACCTTTAATCCTATTAGTAGCCCCCCTACTATATTTCAAGGTACATTCCTAAATTACGGGATATTGGGGTCTCTGGGCAGCTCTGAACCTTCAGCTCTCAGGCCCCTGCAAAGCTTGGGATCCCAAAACCTCAAAGCCCCCGAAGGCCTGAGCCTAAACTTAAACCCTGAATCAGTTTCTGAAGCCTACAACCCAAAGCCTAATCCCTAAGGCCTACTCAAAAATCAAGCCCTCATGTTGAATACTATAATCCTTGACGCCCTGAAAGCCCAACCTGTGCACAAGCCTTCTGGATCCCGAACGACCTGAGCTCCGCAGGACCGCATCGTGCGACGTCTCCGGGCCGAACGCCTCGGCACTGGGGACAAGGCCGAAGGGATCTTTGAAGAGCTCGTTTTTGACGAAGGGGCTAAGAATTATACCTATACTATTTTGGGTGTTCCTGATTATAAGTATAGTATAATGGGCCCCAAAACTCTATTCTAATTATCAAGGCCCCTATATTACTCCGGCACTCGCGCCCTGCAGAGAGCCAAAAGCCTAGACAAAGCCTTCCAAGGCATGGTGCGAATGTCATGAAACAGAAGCAAGGCGCTGAAGCCTATAGGAATTTATTGGCGTTATTATTTTTGTAATATCACCAACATCATGGTCATCATGAAGTATGCTTGTTGATACCAAGTAGGACGGACATAGTAGAAGCCCTAGACCCCGAGCCGTACCTACCCCGCTGGACTCGAAATCGTAAATCAGCCTCTAAACCCTGGACCTGAAACCCCCCTACGCCCACACGCCAAAAAGCCATGCCCCCCAAAAGGAATCGACACAACCTCTATGTCAACCGAAACAGAAGCTCCCTAAACCCTGAGCCCTAAGAATTCTGGAAAAGGTCCGACGCACTTTAAACAAAACATTCAGGAATTGGTTGCGCTCATCCTCGCGGCGCTGCGGGGCACGCGCCTGGATCCGGAGGAGCCCTCACAGGGGTGTCGCGTCAGTTTGAGGGGTTTAGGGTTTGAGCGGGTTGTGGCCTGAGGGGTTCGGGCAGAGATTAAGGATTCTGGGCATTTGGTTTAGGCGTTTGCCCCAGGCAGACAAGGCATCCCTGAGACACGAAGGGAGGCTCTGCATCGAGTGCATAGGTGGGACTCAGCACCTCCCAGACATGTCAGGACGTGTTGATGCTGCAGAACAGGGAGAAGTACATGGATGCGATGGAGGACATGTGGGCGGATCCAGCTGAAAGTTTGCACCGAAAAGCTTACATTGTCGACGTAAAGCACTTCCAAAAAAAAAAGCTTACATTGAACCCCAAGTCCCAAATCCTGACCCCCGAACCCTAAACCTGCCACCCCGGGCCCTGAGCTCTGAACGCTGGGCCCCAAAGCCTGAACCGCTACATATTCGGCCCCAAAGCCTGAACCCAAAGCCCTAGTCGTGTCCGTGGCCCCTCTGACTTGGAGCTGTGAGAAGCAGAAGAGACGAAGCCTACACCAGAACACCAGAACTACAAGAATCAACACCCAACCCAGCCCTGAAACTAAAAAACCGCTTAGATCCCTCTTCAGGAGAAGCGGAGCTCGGTGACCCTGAGCATGATGCCCATGCCCAGGCAGGGTTTAGGGTCAGGGTTATCCGGTTTTGGGTCACAAAACCTAAACCTTATGTCATAGGGTTAGACGGTTTAGGGTTTTAGGGTTAGTCCCTTGAGGGAATGATGCCCATGCGCAGGGCGAGCCGCTGGATGCAGCACACGGCCCGGATCTCAGAACCGCTGAAGGGCCGCAAGCCAGGGCTGTTTTTGGGGTCCGTCTTCTGCTATGAATATAATATGATTATATATATATACATATATATATATATGTATATATATATATATAAATGTATATATATATATATATATGCGTATATATATATATATGTATATATGCATGTAGATCTTATAAATGTGTGTACATGTAGTCTCATCGTATCATAGTAGTCTTGAGGCGGAGCCTCTCTGTAGCAGTGGTCTCTCTAGTGGTGGGTGCACGGATTCAGCGAACCTTGAGCCTTTAAACCGTAGTAGTAGTAGTAGTAGTAGTACTACTACTACTACTATACTACTATACTACTATACTACTCTACAGCTACTGCTGCTGCTGCTGGTGCTGCTGCAGCTACTAAGTGTAAGCCCAGGACATCAACGCCCTGCTGTCCTCGCCCTTCGACCTCATGCAGCGCATTCTGGGCGAGTCTGCGCAGATGCTTGACGCACTCGAGACCCCGAAGTCTGGGATTCTGAATCCTATTCCCTAGTAAATCAAACAAATATAAATATAAAAAATTTAGAAAATGTGTATGTATATATATATATATAGATATATGTATGTGTATATATGTGTATATATGTGTATATATGTGTATATATGTGTATATATGTGTATATATATATATAATATGTATATATATATATATATATATATATATATTAAATATGGGCTTGAATGTCCAGCAATACAAGTTTCCTGGTCTATTCTATAGCATAAGAGCCTCCAGACATGCTTGTCTAGTTATTCATGCCCTTGCACCAGACTGGAAGCCTTTATTCCGAAGCTTTGAATTGGTCTTAAACCGAGCCCAGACCATCATCGGATGGCCAGGAGTAGTGCTGCTTTGCCTCCCCTATGAATATAGTTGTATGGGCAAAGCTACCACGTGCCGCATGCCCCAACAGGTAGCAGATGAGCGAGCCCTTGTCCTTGCCGTTACGACATGTACAGCCTCACATCTCTCACTTCGCTGCCTCCGCACCCGAGGAGGGATTCCATCTACGACACCGGACCGGAGGCCTCGTACAATGTGGATTCCAGGAGATTATGAGGGTATCACAATGTGGCCGCATCACTGTACCCCTCCCCCTTCTCTGCTCCCCTTAGCAAGAAATCCCATAAGCGCGCCGATTTGCCAAGGTCGATCCCCCAAGGTTGGATAGGGGTTTAGGGTTTAGGGTCCCCAAACTCCAGGACAAGCGAAATTCGTTACGAAGTGAAATTCGGCTGGTACAGGTTCCGACCATGCGGAACATGCCCTACGTCATGGCTGTGGCTCGGCAGCAGTGAATGATTTCTTGTGTGCATGTGGCTACGTCACCTGCGTGCGGACTGCAGGTCGAGCACATTACGGAGATCGTCAACAGTCCTGAGATGCCCCTTGGCACAGCACTTGAGCAAGGTTGACGCTTAATTTCCTGTGTCCTGTGGTGGCTCCCAGCAGCAACACGCGCAGGTCTTTCACCGGTGAGAGTGCCGTGGAACTTTTCATCAAGCTGTACTCTCTGTTCACACAGCCCCGCCCCCGGCTGCTAGTGGATGAAGCTCGGGGAGCCTATTTCGCTTCTGATGTGTTCCGGATGGTTAAGTAGGGCGCCGACAGATAATGTAAGCCCTGAACCCTAACCCTAAATCCCTGAACCCTTAACTCCAAACCCGAAAGCCCTAAACCCTAAACCCTAAAGCCCTAAAGGCCTGAACCCCTAAAGCCCTAATACCCGATACCCTAAGGCCCTAAAGCCCGAAGCCCTAAGCCCCTAAACCGTGCCCAGATCCCTGGGAGTGAAGCTGCCTCGTGCTGTCCGCGCCCCATCTTCTGCCAGCACGGGGTGCTGACGCAAAAGTAGCACGCAGTAAGGAAGGGGCCTTCAAAGGGATCCTTAAGGGCTTCTTTAAGGGATCTATAGGGTCTAGGCTAGGGTTTAGGATAGTGTAGGGGCTTTAAAGATTAGAATAGGCTTCCTTTAAAGGGGTTCATAAGGGTTACTATAGGGGGTCTATAAGGGTATTATATTATAGGAGCCTAAATAATGACCAATGTTATTGTGGGGGTTCCTTAATATGACTCTAGAATATACCCCCAAACCCTAGGAAAGGGCGGACGGCTCACGAACATCCAAAAACTCATGGGAAGCAGTGTACTGAAGTGACATTCGTCGGTCAGTGCCCTCCATTTGAGACTGGTCCTGATTGGTTGCCTGGCATGCCTCAGCAGCTGTCCCACATTCAGTTCAAAATCTTCGAGCCGATCAGCAGCCAAGGAAACCAAAGGAAACCAGGCATCGTGACAAACAAACTTCATGTTTAACAGAGGAAAGACATTTTCTGCTGCTGCTGCTGATTTTCTGTCGTTGCTTTAGTCGTTCTTGTCGTCGTCGCTGCCGCTGCCGCGCTACGGATGCTGCTGTTGCTGCTGTGGCTGCTATTGGCCCAGCTGCCTTTGTTCGTGGGAGACTTTTGAAGGTGAACCCCGTCCACCAGCACACCTTTGCCACCCTGTCCTTGGCGCTGGCGGGTGCCAGTCAGAACCATGGCATGCTGCAGTCACTGCCGACGCCTCAGAGTCATCCCCTTGACCCGTGTCGGGCAACATCAGGTCGTTTCAGGTTGCAAAGGGGGAACCTTGGGGTAGGCACCTCTGACATGCCCATGTCGATTCAGAGCGAAGGGAAGTGGTTTCATGGGTTGAGGGCAGCAGGGGGAGTTAAGGGTTTTAGGGGCTTCTGGGAGTCTGGTCTCGAAGCTGCAACCCCCAGCCCCAACCTAAAAGCCAAAACCTTAGGCCCAAGCTCTAGAGCCCTGAACTTTAACCCAAACTCCCTGAATCCCCGAAGCCCCCAAACCACCAGAGCAAAATCCCCCAATCCTAATGTTACACACCACAAGAGTCCCGAAAGATCCCTCGACCCACACCCCAAATCCTGAACCCAAAACCTCTAAGACAGGCGCCAAGGGATCCTGAAGGGTTCCTTTGAGGGATCTATAAGGGATCTATAGGGTTTAGGGTTTAGTATAGGGGCCTTAATAATTACCTATACTATTTCGGTGGTTCCTTATTATACTTTTAGTTTCATGGGCCCAAAGCCCTAATTATTAAGGGCCCTATATTATAGCTACCCTTATAGATCCCTTATAGTAACCCTTATAGACCCCTTTAAAGGAACCCTAATCTAACTATTAAGGCCCCAAGACCCTAAACTCTAACCCTAAACCCTAAACTCTACTCTAATTCTTAAGGCCCCTACATTAAGGCCTCCATACCAAGCCCCAAATCCGAGAGCCCCAAGGCTCCACATCTGCCGTCGCAGTCGCAAGGTTGGGTGGGCCTCGGGTTCCCAAAGATCCCGCCGCATAAAGGATCTCTTAAGGGATTCCTTAAAGGAGCCCGTAACGGATCCCTTTAAGGATCCCTTAAGGAACCTTTAAAGGATCCCTTAAAGGAACCCTTGAAGGATCCTTTGAAAGCCCTTAGAGGATCCTGTTGAAGGAACCGAAACAAGGATCCCTTTAAAGGAACCCTAAAAAGGATGCCTTTAAAGGAACCCCTTTTCTGTTTGAAGGACTACTCCGATCCTTACTTACAGGGTTTGCAGTCACTTTGTTGTCGGGGTGTTGGGTTTGCTAATTTTGGGGGCTCCGGGCGTTTTTAGTTGTTAGGAGGTTTGTCTGGGACAGTTTTAGGTGGCTGCTTCCCCTCTAAAATTTTCGCAGAACGCCCTTTTGCAAGCAAGACAGGGCCCTTTTAAACTGTCATAGATGTGGGCTGTGCCGCGGGCGACGTCGGCTGGGGAGCCACGGATAGGACTTAGATGTGAAGCGGTTTCGAGTTTAGGGTATGGTAGGGTTTAGGGTTCAGGGTTTAGGGTAGCTCAAAAAAAAAACCCGAGATTCAGGCGTAGGTACCCGTTTTGCGGTATGGGGACTGCGCAACGGTCGAGCTCAGGGCTGAAGATTCCATCTGCTCTCCTTTGCCTCGCCAGTGCTACGTCTTGCCGGCTCGGAGTGCTTGAGCTTAGGGCCATAGGGTTTAGGGTTTAGGGTTTAGGGGCGCCCACTGTTCTAGTGAAACAGAATGTCTTTGCTGCTGCTCTGTTTGGGGATAATCATCAGGAGCATGATGCCCTGCTGCTACTGCTGTCGCTATGGCAATGCAGCGGGCAATATAGCCTTGACAATCGCGGCGACGATACTGCGGATCATCAGCAGTATTCGGCGCTGGGTTGATGGATTGTTGGTTTGGGTCTTAGTAACTTAGTAGTTGAGGGAATAGGGCTATTTAATCGTGGGTACTGACCGAGATCACTTTCGAGAGCGACGGCAGGACCGCACTCATCACGGGAAATCAGTGCACGCCTTAGGCCGTAAATCCCAAACCCAAAGCCCCACACCCGAAGTGCATCACGCAGACGCCCTAAGCCGAAAGCTGTGAAACTGTGAAATTATATCCCCGACCGAAACAACCCCTGAAGCCAAAACCCTACATCCCCCCCTAAACTCTAAACCCTAAACCCCAAACCCTAAACCCCTAAACCCTAAACCCCTAAACCCGAAAACCCCAAACATGGAAATAAAAAACCGCCTGGCGCCAGATCCCGAGCCCCCGCGAGCAGGTTTGCGAGTGCCTCCCTCGTCTCGACCGGCCGCGGCGTGTGACTGGGCTCTTGTTAAGGAACTACTATAGATCCCTAGGATTCCTTTAAGGGTAGAGGGACCTAATTTAAGTTACGATAAGAAAAAACCCTTATTATTTACTATAGATCCCTATGATGGTCACTTAAGCCTTAATCCCTAAACCTTAAATCCTAAACCCTTACAGGAACCCTTATAGATCCCTATAAGGATAGCTTAAATTAAATTCCTTAACAAGAACCCAGGTGATCTTCGTCCGACAGTGGAAGGCGAAGCTCATCGCCATACACAGGACCGGGTTTAGAGGGTTTGCGGCTTTGTTTACTGGGTTCAGGGTTTAGGGGTTCAGGGTTTGAGGGTTTTGGGGCTTTCGAGTTTAGAGGCTTAGGGTTTTGGGGTTTAGGGTTTAGGGAACAGCCGCAAACATTTCGACTGCAACTGCTGTCGTTGGTAGCGGTGCTGGTTGTTGCTACCATTTGTATTGTAGAGCTTATTGCTAATCCTATGTTTTTGCTCGTGCTGTTACCAGGATTGGGGCTACTACTTAATTCTTGCGCGATGCAAACCTGGCGTTCTTGGTGTTTCCACCGTTACTGCAGGCATTTTGTTACTACTGCAGTTGCTGCTACGATGATGGTAAGAACTGTTGTTGCTGTGGCAAGTATTGGATTGCGACGAGTGGGTGATAATTCTGCTGATGAGCGAGAAACCCTAAACCCTAAACACCCCTAAACCCGAAACCCTAAACCCTAAACCCTGAACCCTTTTGGTACACTTCGTGCAGACGTAAAAAGGAGCCCTTAAAAAAAAAAAGCCCTGAACCCTGAACCCCAAAGAAAGAGCCAAGAAGCTCTTCCAGGAAGCTCATGGTACCCTACTTCTGGCTCTCTTAAAAGGGACCTTATTGAGAGGGTCTATATCCCCAAGGGTCCCCCGAATCCTAACTCCCATCTTCCAGGAAGCTCATGGTGCTGGCGCAGCAGCCGGAAATCCAGATGGCCACAGCAGCCCGGGCCTTCGGAGAGCAGAAGCGGGGGGGG